>FIZR01014384.1:0-26980 GCA_900060175.1 Ferrisia virgata | reverse complement strand
AAAAATTTCGTTTTTGGAGGGGGGGGGGGGGGGGGGATCTAAGGCTAATACGAAATCTGCGCATCATTGTATAACTTCCTCGCTCAATTTGGAGGAAAGTAATGCCAGGAGGAACAACCTCAAAACATGAGAAATTCCACTCAAAAAGCTACATTTCTTGGCTATAAGGGATCGTAATGAGTTTGAATAGTCAAAAACACTAAAAAGTACATTTAGGGCCTCTACTAAGCCACGTACCAAATTTCAACTTCTTACCTCAATTTGGGAGGGGGAGATAGGGAAGAAACAGTCATTTTCAAGTTCAAAAAGGAGGAAAACCTTCCCATGTCTCGCCTTCTAATCGACCCAGGATGCTAATTTTTCGATGTGTTGTACATCGTTAAATTGCATGTTGATTGGCTCAAAGAAACACATTTTTTGCTATTTTAGCTATTCAGTATTCCCTACTCCAAAATTTGGGAACGACTGAATTTTGACCCAAGGTCATCCGCTGTTACACAAATTTGATCGATTTTGACTGATATCGGGCTGAGCGAATGATTTTTAAGGGCAAGTGAGGGGTATGGCCGTAATTATCGTAATGGTGACTCTCCTCCCCCTCATCTTGTTTTCATTGACAGAATAATGTAAAAAATCAGACTAAAGAAATGTGAAATTTTTTTTGGAATTTAATAAAAATATCGGTTATAGAGAGATATATCCCTAAATATATCAGGCCAAGGTTATTGAATATATGTAAAAAGTATCATAAAAAACTCACTTTGTCATTTGTTGATTTCTTAATACGATACGTTAAGAAGTATCGCTCAAATATCCGTATGTTGAATCGAACGTCAGTTCTATTCATATAGAATGAAAATTTGTTTATTTCGGTGAGAGGCGAAGAAAAAAAAAATAGGAAACTGATACGTAACAGTTAGATAGTGTACGAGTGGCAAACGAAGGGGTAAAAAGGAAAAGGAAAAAAAATAATACGTCCGAAGGCTTACACGAAAGTTAAATTAAAAAGCAGGCCGAGTAAAACAATTGGAACGGTGCGCGGTAGTGTTTCAAAAAAGGATAAAAAAGGATTTTATTCGAAGCAACTTTCTGAAAACATCGTACAACACAAATGTTACTTTCGTTCATTTCCAAAAAGTTACTTTGTCCGTAATTATGAACGTATTAAAAATGTAGCTAAAATGTTGTAGCAAAAATGAAAAAACTTGACACTAACCGCGAACCTTAACGATACCTTACGCCCGATGTTTCCGTCCGTTGATACAGCACCGCTCCGACAACCTCTGTTTCTTTGTGTGATAATGATTTTTCAAGATGCCGGCATTTCTCACAAGTTTACTTTTTTAAGTTCATTACTGTAAAATTAATTTTTCAAAGTTTTCCTCCGCCCAGCTTATTGTTCGACTCGTTCCATCTTCATCGTCTATACTTAAACCCCTGTCTGCGCTTTTCACTGCAGCCATTGTCGTAAAAAGTTCTGCCTTTTTACATGCACCTATCCTTGTACTATACGTATTACGTATGTAGTTGTAATACCTATCTTGATCTTTTTTTTCAGCTTTTACTGGCGATAGTTTTGTAATATATTCGTTTTACTTTACGATTATTTCATAATGATTTTTTTCAACACATTATGCGATGCCATGTGAACGAATTTTTTTGAAAGAAAAAATTCGCCCTCTGATAATTTTTCAAGATCGTTGAAAATATGAGTAGGTACAGTTTTGTGAAATACTTCCAAGTAATACGCAGTCCCGTATATCTAGATTTAAATTTTATCAAGACATATATATATGATTATAAATTTATAAATAATCTGTACCCACCTACCCACCAACCTATGTTATGAATTTACGTAAATGAACAAAATACGCAGAATTTTTTGGGAACTATATCTAACTCGTTCTTTTTTTGTATTTTGACAAAATAAAGCCAAAAAAAAAAACGTATGCTGTTGTGTGCTTTTCTTTTCATTTTTACCCACGTAAACGCAGATTTCTTTGATTTGTATCTAGAATCTCTTTTCTTTTTATTGTAATTCTTTGAAGAGTCTTTTTACTGTCATCAGTCGTCTTCGACCATATTCGCGTCTGATTTCACGAGTAGTCGATTTTTATTATCTTCTAAACTTGTCAGCGCTTTAATCTACAAATCTCCTCTTTTATGTGCCGCCCTTTTTTTGGCCTTTTTTACTTCAGCTTTATGTGTCTACTTTTTTTTTTATATCGGTTGCGTAGTAGTTTCAGCCTGACGTAAAATTATACCAGGTTTTCTCGAACATGGTTTTCCTCAGATTGCGAAATTTTCGCATTTATTTTTATGACTGAATTTTTTTCCTTTTTAGGACAAGCAGGAGGATACCAAGGTGAAAAATTTTTCGTTTTTTTTCTTGAAGTCCTTGCACAGGTCGTTAGGAGTAATAGCTGCTTTGAAAGAAAAATGAATATTAAAAAAAAAAAGTTCAATTAAAATGTGGTTTTATGGAACGATGCAATGTTGTAAAAAATGGTAAGGATTTAAAAAAAATAATTTCATGAAATATCATACACGTTCTATAGTTTGGATGCGTCAATATGTATGAGTGTATACACAATACGTACACGGTGTTCTCCGAGTTTAGAATGTCAAGACTTGAAATTTGGATATTACCAAATACTACTAGAAAAAAATGTATCAGATGAAAAAATTGCTTATTTTGAAGATTGACAAACGTGTGAATACCACTCATGAGAAAACCATTGGTACGAAAACTGAACCAGAGGTTGAAAAGATTAAGAAAATAGAAGGAGATAGAGATAAAAAGTCGAAACCCTCAGAAGGTACATCAAGGGTCTCTACAGACCGGATATACCTAATTTTAACTTCCTAGTCCAAATTGGTGGGAAGTTATGCGAGGAATAATCGTTAAAAATTGGAAAAACAGACCAAAAAACGTCATATTATTGGCTGTAAGGCGGTGAAATGAGGCCAAAAGTTCGAAATTTCCAAAAAGCACATTTATGGTCCCCACTGAATGTACATATCTAATTTCAAGTTCCTATTTCAATGTGGAGGGGAGTTATGCGAGGAACAAACTCAAAAATAAGAAAAAGCGACTAAGAAGCCTCATACTGAGGCTGTAAAGGGGTGAAATGAGGCTGAAAAGTTGAAACCCTCAAAAAAGCACATTTAGGGTGCCTGATGAATGTATGTACCTAATTTCAAGTTCCTGGCCTAATTTAGAGGGGAGTTATGTGAGAAACAAACTTGAAAAATAAGAAAAAACGATCTAAGAACCACTTCTTGATGCTGTGAGAGGGTGACATGGGGCTGAAAAGTTGTGACCCCCAAAACATGCATCCAAGACCACCAAATTTAAAGTTTCTAACTCAATTCGGAGTGAAGTTTTGTGAGAAACAAACTCTAAAAATGAAACAAATGAGAAAAACTGATCAAAGACCCACTTTTTTGGGCTGTGAGAGGGTGCAATGGAGCTATAAAGTTGGAATATCCCAAAAAGCATATCTATATCTATTAATGAATGTAAATTTCATCATTCTAGCTCAATTTGGTGGGAAGATAGAGGAGAAACACCCATTTTTCAAGGTCAAAAAGGGGGAAACCCCTATATCTCCCCTCCTAATGGGCTTAGGAGGTTGACTTTCGGATGTGTTATACAACTTTTGATTTTTTATCTATGGGTATAAAAAAAGTCAATTTTTGCGTTTTTGACCTATCAACATCTCCTCCCCTAAAATAGGGCATAACTGAATTTTGACCCTAGTTCATCCCCGCTCATGTATATGTAATCCGCCGTCAAATTGAGCTAATTGACCGATTTGGAGCGTTTTTGGTCGGTATCGAGTGGAGTAAATGATTTTAATGTTTGAAAAAAAAAAAAATGAAAATAAATAAATAAAATAAAATAAAAATAGGTATCTGGCATGGCTAAAAATTGTCTTAATGCTTTTCTAGGACCCCAAAACGGATTTTGTTGATTCTCCTCACTTCTCATCTGCCGTTGGTCGATAGACGAATAGCCTGGTTTTTCACTGACAATGTGACATAGAAAATCAGACTAAAAATTTGCTGATAGCTCCTTTAATTTTTGTGTTAAGTAAAAAACGAAGAGAATTGAAATTAACTAATTTTATGCAGAGTGTTCCATTTCAATAGTACCTCATTCATACTACAAGTGGAGCAACACAAGTTGGTCTCATGTAGTATGAGTTACCTATTCCAAACATTACAGGAGCTATGCTGCAGGCATTTGAATTCTTTCATTTTCAAAAAATTCCAGTGTAAAAACTTTAAAATGGTAGAGATGTCTAGTTTATTTCAAAATATGGCAATACAATGCAGTTCTTCCAGTGAAAAAATTAGGGGCATAGGTGATGTGGTTCGTGATGTACGATAAATTAAATTTAAAAAAATGTTTGGAAAGTAAAAAAAAAAACTCTTTCAAGTACTTTATTAAAAAATTTCTCTTGAAGTAAGAAGGTACCCTCCACCACTTGGTGTAGTTAAATTTTTCCTAACTCGTTTAGTTGTTTTGGAAAAAAGTTGTTTTGTTGAAATTCTTTCCCTTTTTTCTTAAAACAAAAAATCAATGAAAAATGAATTTCGACAAAAAACGTCCCTTTATTAAAATATTTACTTTATTTTGATACTTTTTCTCAGAATTAATTGAATATTTTAGTAGAAATATTTTTTTTTGAAATTTCTATTTCCATGAAAAATGTTTTTCTAAAAGGAAGAAAAAAATTTTAACAAAATTTTTCTCCAGAATATCTAAGAAAGTTGGGAAAAATTTAAGTATGTTGAGCGCAAGACCCGGGGGAGGAGGGTGATAGCCTGTTACTTCTAGAAAAATTTTCTAATTGGGCACTTATAAAAGCTTTTTAAAAAGTTATGATCGAAAATTTTCAAACATTTTTTTACGTTTAATTTATCATATTTCACGATCCACATCACCTATGCCCCTAGTTTTTTTTACTGAAGACAGTACATTGTATTTGCCACATTTTGGGGTAAACTGGAAATCTCTACCATTTTTAGTTTTTAAATAGGAATTTTTTGAAAATAAAATATTCGAATACGTATTGCATAGCCCCTGCAATATTTTTGCCCAAGTAACCCATACTACATGAGCCGAACTTGTTTTGCTCTCCTTGTGGCATGAAGGAGGTACTATGGAGACGAAACACCTCGTATGTACTGTCCATATTGTCATAATTGTTTTGATAGATTTCAATTTAATCAACTTGTTAAAATACCTCCTTCAATTTTTAAGGTATGCAACTTCTTCCTCAGACATGTTTTTTGGTAGTACCCGGTTACATCTAATTTTCAACTGTTGGCATCCTCTCGCCGGAAGTCCTGTATCAAATCGGGAGAATGTTGATGTAAAAAAAAGAGGGAGAGGGATCGCATCTCAATTTTGATAATTCGATCGTTAATAACCGATTACACTTCACCGCCATACCACAGTAGTTCACGAAGAATGTATTATTGAGCGTTGGAACGCCTTGAATCAAATCCGAAAGTAGGCAACACGTTCAACGTGTTCTTTATTATTACGCGTAGTAGGCAACACGTAGGCATAAGCATATACCTATAACGCGCCATTTTAATACAAATATTTGCGTTCGTTATAGCAATGCTGTGGCGTAAATTTTTTATATCAATATTCGACGTTTTTTTCTCTCGTGTTATTTTTTATTTTTTTGCTTTTGTCAGTTGGTACTATGCCAGCGTTATTTTGCGCTTGTCGAAAAAACTGACTTTAAAATAGGCAATATTGTGTACATAGGAGTAGTACAGGTTGTATGTGTAAAACGCCTGCTTGACTGAGTGAGGAATTTTTTTTTTTTTTTTTGAAATGAAGCTAAAGGGTGTTGTTGTCACGTTTAAAAGCGATCTGGGTGATTGGATGGAATCTCTGTGCCAGGTACCGTCGCTCGATGTGGAAGAAACCATTCGCTTCTGTGTGTGATATGTTTTACTTTCTGTGAAAGTTTTATTCGCCTTATTCCCAAGATATGAATTGTAGATTTATTGGTTTTAATGTTAGCTTCAGGTCACTCGTAACTCGATATTATAATATTCGTTAGGAAATTTTGATAGTATTGAATTTTTGATTTTTTTTATTCCGGAGCCGATCTTAAACAGTATGAGAGAGATGGTTGCAAAAATTGTAATCAGTCGATCTCGTGAACTTATATTTCAATATAATTTATGTTCTGCACTGCCTATTCTGAGTTTTGAAATGGAATTTCAAACTACGAAAATAATTAAATTAGGGGTCAATTCACGTTACACTCATTCGTCAATCAAATCAATTGAAAAATTGATACGCATATTTTGGATCATATTCAAATTTTTAGAAGCATATGGTAAAGGTGCGCTTACATGTGCACTAATATTAATGTAGGTAGCTTCTATCTACGTAGGTAGCTAGATATTTGTATATTTTAGTAATAGTGATCTTCCTTCCATGTACCTGTTTGTATATGTACCAAAAACTATGTGTAGCTTAAGACCAAGCATAGCAGCGATGGTAAGTATATAATATAGCAAAACCGAACGACACTATGGCTCGAAAAATACGTATGTACGAGTACTTGGAATAAGCTCGTCAGTAGATTACCTAAGGGGGTTTTGTTTTTCGTTGTTTTACAGACTTAACTTTTTCTAAAGAGCTTCGTTAGTTTCAATGGCCGAACATTCTAGTTCATTTCGTTACAAAACGTTTATTTCATTACGTTTTTGTACGTTACAAATTGGATAAGCGATTATGTCGCTTTTTTTTTTCAACACCACACGCTCTTCACCAATTTTAAGCTTTTTCTAAATTTCTACGAACACGCTGCTAGTTTTTTTTCTTTCTTTTTTTTTTTTCCTATTCCGATTCTACCTCCTGTCTGTGGCACTCACACGCTGTGCTGTATGCGAGTACATACTACATACTATAATTTGGTCAAGTAAGGTTTTTGGCTTGTTCCCCGACGATGTATTTATATTGCGAAAAGCTTTTTCCGTTGCACAACTCGATTCGAGAGTATCGCCATCATCATCCATTAGTTCGTTCGGCTCGTAACACTCAATTGAAAGCTCGAATTGCTCGGGTCAAGGTGAAAAAAATTTTCTAATGGAAAATTTTACGTTCACTTTGTATCTGATGTGTTGAATTATTCCGATTCGGATACATAAATTAAAACTTCTGATTCGAGAATTCGACTAAATTGGAAAATGTTAAAATTTTTTTGGATTATTGGGGACAGATGTAATTGACTGAAAGTGATCACGAATTTGTGTCTATCGAAGAAAACCAGTCTAATCTTGATAACCTTACAAGGTAATTGAACCTAAATTTTATTTCACACCAGTTTGAGCTAAAATTGGTGTACGTAAAATTATAATAATCCTGCTAAAAACGAACTGAACTAACAATTTCTGTTCCTGGTAGACACTATGTAATGCATAAAGCTACACATTTTTCGTTATTTTTCTCCAATGATGGAATTTCCTGATGAATTCATCAATGTAATTCTACCAGGCAGTTTTATTATTGTTGAAATTGAGATGTGGAGAGAAAAAAAATAAAGGTCGCATACGTTCGAATTAAGTTCATAGCGTAGCTATTTTTTGCATGATCTATAATATTCGCATGTTTCGTAGGTAATTACTCATTACCTCTTTTTTCCCTACTTTACTAGCTACCGACGATGTTCGCGTTTATTTCTACCCACATTCTGGCGTATACCTATTACATTCTCGTATACTTTGATAAAGGGTATTCGAGAAAAACGACGTTTTAATTTTATATTACCTGCGACGTATAAGTACCATACTTTCGTGTCGTACTAACCGCTCATTTGCTATACTGGTATCGTCCAAGTGATAGGTTTGAAGTTGTTTTTTT
Source organism: Ferrisia virgata (assembly GCA_900060175.1). Classification (NCBI taxonomy): domain Eukaryota; kingdom Metazoa; phylum Arthropoda; class Insecta; order Hemiptera; family Pseudococcidae; genus Ferrisia; species Ferrisia virgata. Next base: position 19,077 of record FIZR01014384.1, on the reverse strand, counting down.
TTTATCGTGCCGAGTTTTATGTTGCATAGGATTTTCTGTCATATAAAATGATGACTATTACTTACTTGTAACAAGGGCCGCGGTATGGAGGATAATACGAGCGTTGATTTTATCGGCGATAAAAGAAACCGAAAAAAGACAAATGTGTCTTGGTTCATGTATTTACTCGTAGGAACATATTCCCGTTTAATTTGCAAAATTTCCTGTATATAGAGTATTCCATTATGATAGTATCTCCTTCCAAACCACGAATAATGCAGCTCAAATTAAGCCCATGTAAAACGGTCTGTATGCCGTGATTATTGCAGGGATAATTTTCAAATCAGCGCTTATAAGAATGTTATGAATATTTAGATTTTTTTTATTTGAAATACCAGGATACTCCCTTATCATCATCATCACCACCATCACCACCGTTACCACTTGACATGCTCATATTTTCCATAAACAGTTCAGAAATTTTGAGGAAAAAAATATTCGCTCTTTCTCTTGAAAAAAATTTCCCAGAAATTTTTTTTACTAAAAAAAAAACGATAAATCTAGAGATGATACGATGTGTTTTGTAGAAAAAAATAATCCATTGGAAATTTTTCCTGAAAAAATAATAAAAAAATTTCAACTAAATATTTTTATAAAATATCTAAAAAAAAAAAAAACAAAAAAAAGTAATCATGGTGAAAGTTGATGGAAGGGAGGGTAGGGATATCAAGTTGCTTAAAAAAATTTAGTAAATGACAAGTGCTTCCAAAAAATCTTTTTTAATCAAGAGCAAAAATTTGAAAAAATTTTGAATTTTGAAAACCTTTTTCCTTTGTTAATTTTCTTATCTTGAGAACCACTTTACCTGAACTCCTATTTACATCCCTATCCTATTTATACTCAGATCAGCAAACTTTCAAAAATATTTTGTTAAAAATAAAAATCTGAAATCTGCGCAACTCACGAAGGATCAGTCAGATGGATCAAGAATGAATCTGGTGGAGGAGGAGGGTTGTCTACTTATTACCACCAACAAGGAAAGTTATGCAACATATACGTAGTCTGATTTTCATTGGAAAATTTTACATAAAAAATGAGGTTAATTAATGCGTCTAGGCAAAAAAAATTGTGTACAAGATATACAAAAAAGGTTATACTGACTAACTTTGTAAGTTCAGGCTGAAAGGAGGTATGAATTTTTGAAACATATGGTACCTGAAAAAGTTTGTATACTTGTAGTTCTGCAGTTTTCGAAAATTCATTCCTTCTTTTGGTCATAACTTACAAAATTCGGCCATGTAATATTTTTTGTTCATCTTCTGAACTACTATTTCTTGGATGTTTCAGTTGTCACATTTACCTAATTTTTAATTTTTTTAGCTTTTTGGAAGTTTGTTACTTTATTGGGATTTCTAAATTTTTCAGGAATTTCTATTCGATCTTTCAATTGCGATGTACCTATGAAACTGATCATAGAACCTTTTTTGTTCATTTTGATGACTATTAGCATGGAAAGATGCTTAATAGCACATTCCGGAAAAAGCGTCAACAATTGACTTTCAACAGTGTGACGTCATCATTGGACTGGCATCCATGGAGAGATTTTTATAGCCTGAAAAGACATCAGTGGACTTATTTTATGAAGGATTGATTTTATTATTTTTTATTGAAATGTTGAGGAAAATGAGAGATGTCATTAGTGAATCGTAAACAGTGTGACGTCATCATTGGACTGGCATCCGTGGAGAGATTTTTATAGCCTGGAAAGACATCAGTGGACTTATTTTATGAAGGATTGATTTTATGATTTTTTATTGAAATGTTGAGGAAAATTAGAGATGGAACATCAGTAGACTTATTTGATGAAGAATTGATTGAATGATTTTAAGTTGAAATATTGAGGAAAACTAGAGATGTGATTAGTGGATCGTCAATAGTGTGACGTCATCATTGGACTAACATCAGTGGACAGATTTCTTTGGCCCGGAATGCATCAGTGGATTTATTTTATGATTTTATGTTGAAATCCTGAGGAAAATTGGAGATGTTTGAAATTGACTTGTCAAAACATTGGACCTTGACCTTAAATCGGTTTCATGATTTTGAATTCCTGCATATGAAAAATTTTATGTAACTTATACAGTTATGAAATTTTAAAGTTAGAAAAAAGGATGACATTCCAGTGTTAGTGTAAAAAAATTGTCCCTTATAGTCAAAGAAAATGACCCAATTTCGCAAAAATTAGATAATAAAATTTTCCAAGTAACGCGTATTAAATAAAAAAAAGTAGAAAAGAAATTATATCAATTATATTTAAAATATAAAAACTTACATTCTTTCGTTATTTAATTTTTGTTTGCAAAGAGTTCTAAGTATTCTTAGGAGGCACAAATTTAATACAAGTTCAATTTTTAGGTTTTCAAATTTGACAACACTGTAATTCCAAACCAAGGTTTTGACTAGCAAATCGTATTTATGCTGCATACCTTCTCCCCTTAGGAGTAGGAAGTAAGTAACTCCTGAACCTATCCATTCTCGACACTTCCACCTAGTCCATTGTTAGTCCCTACAATAATTAGTGTATGCAAATCATCCATATGGACTCATCTGGGTTGCATTACGTGCGGTATGAAGGAGGTACTATTTAGACGGAATACCTTGTATATATATTTTCCAGTTGATAAAACGGTTTCATCTTCGTTACACATGTGAATGCGGTGTACTGTGGAGTGGCCCTTACTTCGACTTTTAGGAGTTGCATCACTTCCGCACTTCTGTTGCTTGTAAGAGCTCCCGAACAATGTAAAAATCTGAAAACACACTGACGAAATTTTCGAAAAATTCAATTTCTCGTTCGAATCATTTGAAATCGTGTATTTTTTTATGAAAAATATTGTTGTTAATTTTTAGCCAAGTTTTTAATTATATTCTATCGGGATATGCGATCTGCAGGGTAGTATGGTTCTGAATTAAGAACGTGATAATTTCGAAAAATTTCACGTTTATTTGGTTTTTAAAAAATTGAGGACACGCTTACCTTCTCGTAATAAAGATTAGGTTGCTTCGAGAGACACAATGTGAAAAAATTCTGACGAAAAATTTTCACCTCGTGAATAACACTATCTGTAATTTCGTTCTTCAACTTATCCATTACTTTCGTACTTTGTTGAAAAAAATTTACAAAGTCGTGTGACACGTATCGTTTGTAAACTACCTAAGCAACCAAGTGACGCAGAAATCGTTTATTTAGATGGCCGAGGAAATTGGTAAAATTAGGAGGAAATGTGGAGTAAACTCGCCGTTTAATGTTTGGTAACATTGTTAAAAGTAATGTCACAAGATGTTTCAAAAAACAAGACATAGCCATACAGAATAACTAGGTAGTAGGAAGAGGAGCTAGGCAAGTGCCACGTATTTTCGTATTAACGAGACTTCTCCACGTCCGCCCATCTCTTTTTACCTTCATCGTTGCCGAGTTTGCAAAGTTTTGTTTTTTTTTTTTATTATTATTTTTTTTTCTTGCCTCATTTTCATCGTCACTCGTCAGACATCATACTCGACATCACTCACGAGTGTGTATGTATATGTGTGTACGTGTGTTGCGTGTATTATATAGGCACACTTACCTACTCGTTCGTAGTAGCATGGTTGAAATTTCAATTCTGAAGCATCATCAAGTTTTTAAAGCTGTCTAAGTTTTACCTCTTACCTATAACGTTTGTACCTAAAAGAGATTTCTCTCCTCGTGTATTTTCCTACTCAGTCCTCGTCGTCGTTGTCGCTTTTTACTCGTCTTAATTAATTACGAATTTTTCGTTTTGTTTTCGCTATCTTTTTTTTTTTCTCTTTTTACCCGGCAGTATACGTGTATGCTGCGAACGTATCTCTACTCTTTGTAGGCTATGTAGGGCTCTCTGAACCTATAGCTACCTAGTACCTCTACCTAGCATCGTGTGTAGCGAAAGCTCCAGGCTGTAAGCTTTGTCACGCTATGCGCGAAAAAACGACTTCACCTTTGAAATATATCCGTCGCCGCCGTATATTTGCGTAGGTATGCTACCATATACTCCCTTACTTGTGTATACGATGAGCTAGTGCAGAAATATTCGCCCGCGTATGTACACACACACACACACACACACGCAGAGTTATATGTACAGTAGGCATAGTAGATGATGAAATTGGCTACGTTCATCGTCTGTCGATTTTATTTTATTTTTTTCCTCTTTACCTATCTTAATGCCGGCATTATCGAAGATGGAAAACAACTTATCGAGAATATTATTTTTCTTTTTTTTTTTTTTTTTTCGTCGACGATGGCGAAATGAAAAGCTCGCAAGTTTTTACGTTTATATTTTTTATTTGCCGGTAACTGCGCGCGAATAGCTGTGAGCCTATGACTGTATATTGCTGGCTGGTAAATTAAATAAAAAATAAAATATCTCTTCGATATAGAAATATATTGTAATAAATAAAAACGAACGTAGAGGTAACGCGCTGCGCGACTTTTTATCTTGGGAATGGGAGAGAAAGAAAAAAAAGAAAAATATTTGACGAAAAAATATTCTCGCAGGTACCTAAACCTCCAGCTTCGCATCTATCTATCTGCCAGTACCTACCTACCTATCTACCTACCTACATAAAAAGAAGAGGCCAACGAGAGCGGGGGTACGAAATAAGTGAAAGAAGAATATTTAAAGATAACGTTGTTTTGATGATAAAAGGAAATTTCGTTTAAAAATAAACCCTAGTAATAAAATTTTTATCTTTTTGAGCTCATTATGTTAAAAGTTCCATTATTTTCAATTTCTCTCGTAAAGTCGATGGTTTTTCGTCTTACTTTTTTTTTTTTTTTACGCCGTCGCCTGATGGTAGTAGATACGCCTGAGGAGAAGGAGGAGCAGGGTCTGCCATCATTCGACACTGTAATAGAATAGGGTTGCTTTTTGCTGCTCGCCTTATTGCGTAGATTTTTCTTCGGTAATTCGAGTATTATAAAGAAAGTGTATACCTAACCTACATAAGGTGCTGATGTCCTCTTCTCCTACGCTGTCTGTAGATAATTACTCGAAAAAAAAAAATACAGCTCGAATGATATTCAGCAAATTGGAACGATGCGAAGCGTAAGTACCTATATTTCGCAGATAAATCCATTATTTTCATTATCTAATTACCGAGCTAAGTATTACGAAGCTACTTAAATACATGCAGTACGAGTAAAGAGATGGAAGTGAGAAAAAGTCAAAGCGTGTATACACATTTTGTTTGAAGCGTTAATCTCCTTTATGTAGAAAATTATACCTGTTGATCGAATTAGTCCAATTTCAACGTTGATGCGTTGCTATAGAATGAACCGGCGCATGGGAAGGGGGAGGGGGATGAGGAGGAGGGTTGATAGCGAAACGCAGGTATATTGGATCTTCTTTTCTGATGAATAAAGATCAAGTATAGTGGTCTCAGGTTCGAAGGTTTAAATATTTTTATAAGGAAACGACGACTTCTTTCACCAGAATACCTGATCCGTGACTAAAAAGATATAGATAACAAAAAGCCAACCAACCTTTCTTTCTCGCCAAACGAATCGACGGTCACAGTGCTCTGCGGTGGACCCGAATCCGGGGCTGTGAAGCAGATACGTACGTTGCGTTGTACGCCTTCACCTCTACGGATATAGTAAACCACAATACTTAGCTACTAAATCGAGACGGATATGCGATCTCACATTTATAATACTACCATCCTCGTGTTGTTAAAACGTGTCCGCTGCACAAACACCGTACAACTACCGAGATCAACTTATCGCCCATACAACCGGCTTTTTTTATTCAAACCAACCCCCCGAATTCGAAAGGTGAATGGCGAACAGGATGTAAAACCTTATACCTGGATATTGTATTATTATTCTAAGAATCAGCTTGGTCGAGCCTGCATGCCTGCTAAACGCATTCTCCTATTGTAAATAAGCGTAAGACTTCTTTACACATTCTTTCGCTTCACTTTTGAATTTGTGTGGTGTTTGTGTTGCAGCAGGTATATACACACCAGTGATTTCATGTTTTGTGCTTTTCTTTCTTCTCTCTTTTTTTTACCCCTCGGTTTTGCTTTTATTGCCATTATTATTTGCTCGACTGATCGATAAAGTAAATTAAAAATTACCTAATTCGGCAACGTTGCTTTTTCAAATGCCACATCACACGGTGAAAAAATTTCATGACCTGGTTTTGATCGGCGTTCATTATCAATGGTGACTTTACCACCATCGTGCCGAGGGTGTAGGTGTATTGGGAAAAATGTTGATATGCTGAGAGACCTATACCCTGCACAGTTCAACTGAACACCTCGAAAAGGTCGCGAACGAGAGCTGATATTAATCGTTTTATTAATAATAATGTTTTTTTTTTTTCGTTCCGTTCATATTAAACTTCGAGTGCTCTAACATTTTCAGCAATAGATAGTTTCGAAATTAAAAAAAAAAAAAAAAAAACAAAAAACATCGTATCGCTATGCGTTGCTTTTTAGCTTGATTTTTCCTAAAATGTTGGCAATGCATGAATTGCTCTTGTTCTGTTCGTGGAGTAAAGAAAATCAACACTCTGCAATACTTTATCTTAATTAATAGCTGGGGTGAAAGTAGACCACGAGAAGAAACATATAGGACCCCTACTAAATCTATTTTTTAGCCTGATTTTCTATATCATACGGTCTATGAATACCAGACTATTACAGTTTATCGACCAACGACAGATGAATGGAAAGAGGGGGCAATGAAAATTTGTTTTGGAGCCATAGAAGATCATTGAAACGATTTTTAGGCGTGTCAGATGTTTATTTTTTTTTTCAAAACATTAAAATCATGTACTCCGATCGATACCGACCAAAATCACTCCAATTCAGATAATCAACCGATGTATATGAGTGAGAATGAACTTGAGTCAAAATTCAAATATGCCCCAATTTGGGGGAGGGGGTGCTAAGGGGTCAGAAACGCAAAAATTGCCCATTTACCATATCCTAAAATCAAGCTCCTAATTCAATTAAGAAGGGGAATACGGAAATTTTCCTCCTTTTTGACCTTGAAAAAGGGCTGTTCCTTCCCTATCACCCCACCCAATTGAGCTAGAAAGTTGAAATTTGGTATGTACATTTAGTTGCGACTCTAGATGTGTTTTTGGGGAATCTCAATTTTTCAGCTCCATTGAAAACCCCCCCCCCTCACAGCTCCAAAAAAGTGGTTTTGGTATGGTTTTTTTCATTTTTAAGTTTTGTAACTTTGTTCCTCACCTAACTCCCCTCCAAATTGAGCTAGGAACTTGAAATTAGGCATGTATATTTAGGCGTGGGGTTCTAAATGTGCCTTTTGAGGTTTAGACTTTTTAGCCCCGTTGATTCCTTCTTACTCGTAATGCTAATTAGGAATCAATGAAAACGAGGCTATTACAGTCTTTCGAGCAACGACGGATGAGGGGGGATATATCAACAAAATCCGTTTTGAGGTCCTAGAAGATCATTAAGATGATTTGTAGCCATGCCACATATTTATTTTAATTTGTGTTTTTTTTTTATTTGCTTTTCCCGAACGCTAAAATCATTTACTCCGCTCAATGCCGACCAAAATCGCTCCAATTCAATCGATCGACTCAGTATGGTAGCAGATTAAAAATATACATTAGTGAAGACAAATTTGGGTCAAAATTCAGTTTTGCCCTAATTTGGGGTGAGGGGGTGCTGAGGGGTCAAAAACACAAAAATTGCTGTTTTTTAAGCTAATTGATGGAGAATCAAATGTCGTATAGCATATCCAAAAATCAATCTCCTAAGTCAATTATGAGGGGAGATATGAGGGTTTCCCCCCTTTTTGACCCTAAAAAACGGCTTTTCCTCCCCTATTTGCCCACCAAATTAAACTAGGTCGTTGAAATTTGGTATGTACATTCAATTAGGGCGTTGGATGTGCTTTTTTGGGGTTCTAACTTTTTAGCTTCATTACACCCCCTCTTACCTTTAAAAAAAAAAAATGGTTTTTTGATCGTTTTTTCTCATTTTTCTCATTTTTTGAGTTTGCTCCTCGCATAATTCCCCTTCAAATTGGGCTCGGAAGTTGAAATGAGGTATGTACATTTAGTAGTGGCCGTAGATGTGCCTTTTGGGGTTTCGACTTTTCAGCTTCTCTAAACCCTGACTACCTGCAATGCTAAGAACTGATGCTTTTTTTCAACTCTCATGCTTGTAATATGTCACGAAAATCGGGGTAAAAAAGTATCGCGAAGCGAGGATCAAATGTATCCAATATTGTAATTTGAAAAAATGAATATAATTTCAAAAAGTGATTTTGGTGGTAAATTATGGTGCAGAGAGAGGGGCATGAGTTGGTGTTGATTTTTTCAGGGATGACTCGTGTATAAATCTACAACATACCCAACAATCATGCTGAATAATTCGTATTTTTGAGGGCTGTGGGGGGAGAGGGGTTAGAATTCCAAAAAATTTGAAAAAAATATGGAAGATGTGAAATACTTTTAATAACTTCTAGAAATTCTTTCGTGTCTCCACATCAAAAATTGGGTCCTACGAGCTCCTCCCCCTCCCATTTTTCAAAGTCCATTTCAAGGTCATATTTACAGTCCAAAAATGAAAAAACTCCACACACTCCTCCCAAGTACCTTCATATTCATATCAAGTTTGAGTAAAATCGATCGGAAATTCGCGAAGAAAAAAAAATGGAAAAACCCCCTTGTAAAGTACATTTTTTATCGTCCCATTTCCCCAGTGACGAGATAAAAAATCGCGAATACGCGTAAAAATCATCTTATAAAGGATTGGATTTTTTAAGGTCAAAAAGGGGAAAACCCCGCATGTCTCTCCTCCTGTTTGTTGTAGGAATAATTTTTGGATCTGTTATACATCTTTTGGTTTTCTGTCGAAAGGTTTAAAAATAAAATAAAAATTTCAGCCTGTCAATTGGCTCCCGCCCCCGAATTTGGACATAATTGAATTTTGTTTCAAAGTCATTCCTACTCATGGCATGTCAAATGCACCTCTAATATGAGCCTTCTTCCTTAATTTCGTCGATTTTGGCTAATATTGAGCCGAGGGGATGATTTTTAGTTTCGGGAAAAAATTAAATTAATATAAATACCTGACATGCTCAAAAATGGTATGATTCGTATTCTAGGATCCTAAAGCAGATTTTGCCAATACTCTCAGCCCACCTCTCCCTAATTTGGTCGTAAGTCGTAAAACTGTAATAGTTTGGTTTTCTTGGTGACATTTAGATTATTGAAAAATCAGGTTAAACATCGGAAGATACGACGTTGTCAGTTGATTCAAAATCACCCCCACTTCATAAGCAGATATAGGATGGGTACTTCCGTTTTGTACCCACAAAATTTACTCGGTAGTTTGATAGGTATATATAGATATATACGTCTTATTTCACTCCATCTTCCATTTTCACTCCCTTAATGTAAATTCTTATCCTTCTTATTCACGAAGTCGAGCGTTTCTTCGTTTTTTTTTCCACGTCATTTTAGTACGCGTATGAAACTTTTACCAAAGTCTTAATCCTGAACTCGAGTAAAAAAGTTGACTATAAAGGGAAGAGCGTGTAAAACGTATAAAGCTTTCCGTCATCTATTGTCAAAATTTTCATGCCATCGATACGATCAACTTTTACTTAACTATCGGTACGGTATATGCTCGCTGTTTATTGTTTGCGCAAATCAAAAGTGCCTTTTTACCTTTACGGATACGGCGCCAACGCTGTACCTCGTCTCGTCTATCCATTGTTTCGACACCCTTGCTCATTGCTGTCGTTCGAATCTCGTTCTTATGTATCTAGATCTACCTATATAAAGATGTACTGCGTTATAAGGTACGAGCATATACACCTACCTATTTGGAAACCTACTACCTACACGTACAAAAGATTTGCAAACTTCGTCGTAATTACGTAGTCGTGTGAAACGCACGAAAATTACCTTTGCAAAAGTCATCATACGTATAGAATTATTATTGAACGAGTATGTCAGTATTGTCGAACCATTTCACGTCTCTTGGTCTCTTAATCTCAAAATTAATATTTAATATTTGACTCGAGTTTTGTCGCTGGTTTGTGTTTAGCACGGTTCATCGTTAGTCATTATGTTTATTTTTTTTCTTTCCTTTCTTTAGTTCGAAAATTTCTGTGTTACGAGTATATTGTTGATGATAACCAGGCTATTACAGTCTATCGATCAATGGTGAATGAGGGGAGAATATCGACGAAATCCGTTTTGTCGCCCTAGAAGACCATCATGACCATTTTTGACTATGTCAGAAATTTATTTTACTATCGAAAGATGTTCAATAGCGCATTCTAGAATAATCGTCAACAGTTGACCGTCATCATTGGATGACATTACCGGACCGTCAGCAGTGTGACGATATCAGTGGACGGATTTTGATGGCCTGGAATGACATCAGTGGACTTATTTCATGAAGAATTGATTTTATGATTGTAAGTTGAAATGTTGAAGAAAATTAGAGATGTTTGAAGTTAACTCGTCAAAACAGTGGTCCTTGACCTTGGATTGATTTGATGATTTGGACATGAAATGTCGTCATCCCTTTGACCCGCCAACAGTTGAACTTGACCCTAAATTAATTTCAAGATTTCAGGTTGAAAAGTCGAGAAAAATTAGTTCACCTTGACTCCGGTTGATTTTAACATTGAAACATATTTAATAAGGCATTACAGAAAAATCGTCCATAATTGACCATCAGTAGTGTGACATCATCATTGGACTGACATCAGTGAACGGATTTTGATGGCCTAGAAAGAAATCAGTGGACTTATTTTATGACTTTATGTTGAAATGTTGAGGAAAATTAGAGATGTTTGAAGTTGACCCATAAACAGTTGACCTTGATCCCGACCCCGGTTGATTTTATGATTTCAAGTTTAAGTACTGAGGAAAACATCTGTCTTTAACATTTTGGCATGAAGTCCAAAAATCAAAATCGTTGCATCAAAAATGTTACTACAAGAAAGTCATACTTTCATAGAACAACCTCAAAACATATCCATGTCAATATTAAAGATTTTTATTTTGACCTATCTGCAGTTGACCATTATCCTGGATTAATTTTATGACTTTGAGTTGAAATGTCGTCATCAGTTATCCATCAGTAGTTGAGCTCGACCCTATACTGATTTTAAGATTTCAAGTTGAAATATTGAAGAAAATTAGTTGACCTTGACCCTGGTTGATTTTATGACAATAAATTGAAATGTTGAGGAAAATTAAAGATGTTTAAAGTTGACCTGCCAACAGTTGACCTTGACTCAGAATTGATTTTATGATTTTATGTTTAAATGTTGAAGAAAATGACGGATGTTTAATAGTACATTCCACAGTTCACCCCTCATCAGTTTACTCCTCAACAGTAGACTTTCACCCTGGTTGATTTTATGATTTCAAGTTGAAATGTTGAAGAGAGTGACGAAAATTATTTGTTGACAAACAGTGAACATAAGAGTTAAATTTATACTGGCAAATTAAAAAGTATCAAGACTTACATTATTCCAATGTTCACACTTTGCATGCAAAGACTACTGAATATTTATTATTTTTTCCCCCAAAACTAAAAAATTATTTACTCATCTCCATACCGATCAAAATCGACAAAATTTAGGGAATAGAATCCGATTGGAACAGGGAGGATGGTCTTTTGATATTGTGGAGTGCTAATGACCTCGGGTGAACAATCAGTTGCACCCAAATTGCGGGGAGAAGGTGCTAAGGGGCTAAAATCGCAAAAAAATGTTCTTTTTTGAGCCAATCGATAGAGAATCAAAAGTTGTATTAGGTATTGAAAAAACAGCCTCCTAGGTCTATTAGGAGGAGAGACATGAAGAGGTTTCCACTTTTTGACCTTGAAAAAGGACTACCCCTCCCCTATCTCTCCTCCAAATCGAGGTAAGAAGTTGAAATTTGGTATGAAGGAACCATTGATGTGCCTTTTGGTGATTTCAACTTTTCAGACCCGTTGCATCCCCTTACAGCCAAGAAATGTGGGTTTTCTGAAGTTTTGAGTTTATTCCAAGCATAACCCCCCCCCTCGCCTCCCGAATTGAGCTAGGATGTTGAAATTTGGTATGTACATTTAGTAGTATTTGTAGATTTGCCTTTTGAAGGTTTCGACTTTTCAGCCTCATTGCACCTCCTGCCAACCTCGAAAAGTTGTTTTTTGGTGGTTATTATATTTTGAGTTTGTTCTTAACGTATCTCCCCCCCTCCCGCCAGGATGTTGAAATTTGGTATGTGGATGTAGTATAGATCCTAGATGTGTCTGTGCCTCCTGGTGGTGTCGACTTTCAAGTCCCATATAAACACCCCCTCCTCACTCCTCCACCCAACCCTTTTCAATGATTAGGAGAAAAACATCCCAATGGTCTTTAAGGACCCTAAACGTATTTGTTTTAGCCAGGATGGACTGAAATAGTCTTGTTTTCTTTGACAATCTAACGTAGAAAATCAGACTGAAAACTCAAACTTCATTTAAATCTCATTTTTCGAATGATGCCCATTTTCAATTACGAGTAGGATTGTGTCTGCTTTTCGTACTCCGGTATTCGAGTAATTATCGTATTTACAATTATTTACCGGTTCGTTAGATCTTTTGCAATAATATGTACTGTACCTACGTATTTAGGTACATAAATGTGTATAATTTTGGCGAAATAGCTATGTTTTTGGTTTTCGGGTATTTGGAACAAGTTTAATATTTGATGACGCGATGTTTGCGCGCCTTTGACAAATTTGCCATGAGCGTAATAGTTGTAATTACTGAGCAGGTAGTTGGCATATATAATACAGAAAAGACGAGAGAGAAAGAATGATATTTTGGAGTATTGATTTTCGACAGTTATTTTAACTAAATAAACGTTGATTGTAACAATCGTAGTAGATTACTCGCAATTATACTAATTATAATGTTGTTTTTTTTTTTTTGTACTTCGTGCACTGCACATCGATATATTACAATGAGGACGCGAGTTATTTAAACAACGTGGGTGTACGTGTACATGTAAAATGTAGATATATATGTAACGTTTAGTCACGCACTTACGTATCTCATCTAGCTATTGGTACGAATGTTGCAAAGGTAAAGAAGGTAATGGATACAGAGCTATTTTAACTATAATAAACACCTCCGAAAATATGTAGCGAACTACTTCATATTAGCCAGGTATACTGCGTATATTTAGAGACCTGCATCGTGAATTAAAATTTAGATGACAAGGGAGAGAGAAATTGATACACCTGAATGCTGGAAAGTGGAATTTTCGACCTTGCTGGTAGCGTCGGCCGGCTCGGATCGATGAGGTACGGCAGGTGATGGCGACGATAATTCGAAGTTGATTAATTGGCGTAGATTTTTGGCCGGCATTAGCACCAGCATCGTGTGTTAGTACAGTACAACTAGGTTTAGGTATAGGTATTAGGTAAGGTACTGCAGAGATAGATGTGCATGATGAATAAGAAGAAGAGACGATACGAGCGAGGGGTCGGACGAAGGAACTTAATCGAATGTTTAGTGTCACGTAAAAACTCCCGGTCTCCGGCTTCGTATCTGCGTATTTATTAAACGGACAAAGAAGATTCATTCATGTGACAAAACATTGAATGAATGACTGAGTATGACGACCTTTGTACGATCTTTATAGTAGATTTATTTCTGAAGATTTTACTGTTTCTTTGTTTAAATTTACATTTTTTTTTTTTCTTAATACGTATACTAAATCGGTCTTTTTTATCTGTTCACGGTTTTGTTCCACCACCTTCACTCGAGTTCTTTGACTGCTCGTACAGCGAAACGAATGCCAGAATGGAGCTGGTGTAGGTAGAACGCGTACACGAGATGCGTTGAAACTAGATGTAATTTTTTTCATACTGCAACATTTTATGTCTTGGAAAATGTGTACGATGACGCCGAACGATCTATCGTACGGAGAAGAAGAAAAAAAAAGGATCTTCGACTGGGCTAGCTTTTGAATATGCGACATAATTCGAGTTGAAATGTTACTGAAATTTTAATTAAAAATTTAGGCATTTTTCCCTTTCAGGGAAAGATTGTAGTAGGTCATGAATGTGTAACGTATCCTTGTCAACATTTCAACAAAAAAGTGTGTTTTTGATCAAAAATATCAAATCAAAAACGCTTACTCTTTTCTTCACTCCATTCTGAAATTTGATTTTATTGTTACCTGGAAAAATTAAAATTATGCGATCATCTATCATCATGAGATTGCGATCAAAAACTAAAAATTAAATTATGTAGTTTTAGTTATTTTTATTCCATCTTTTTCAATTTTTTAATAGTTTTAATTTTTTTATTTATTCATCTTTTTTATTTTGCTGTTTTTTTGAATACACATATCAAATGTCAAAATTTTAACATAAAATACAAAAATCATTCATAATCAAATCATTTTTCATCGCAAATTTTTGGTCAAAAACTAAAAATTAAATTTTTTAGTTTTTTCAATTTTTAATCTTTTTTAAATATTTTATATTTTAAGTTTTTAAATTTTTTTCTATTTTTTCAATTTTTAAATCTTTTAATTTTTATTTTTTTTATTCCAACTTTTTCAATTTTTTAATTGTTTTAATTTTTTTATTTATTCATTTTTTTTATTTTTCTATTTTTTTGAATAGACATATTCATGTAAAAATTTTAACATAAAATACAAAAAATTCATTAGACATTTCATCATTCCATGTCAATAATGAAAATATGAAAATTTACCCCAAAAAAATGGTAAAAAATGTTTATGATTTGCGTGATAAAATCGTTTAAAATGTCAAAACGTGTAGAAAAGTTGTCAAAAACCGTAAAAAAAGTATTGAAAAATGAAAAAATTCAATCGAATTATGAGAAGAAATCGTAAGAAATTATTAATAAATAAGTGGAAAACATGTAAAAAATATTTTAAAATAGACAAAATGTACCAAAATTTATGAAAAAAATTTTGAAAAATATAAGAAAAAATCAGTAAAATTGTTAAAAATTAGTTTAAAAAAGTGTTAAAAATACCTAAAAGTGCAGAAAATTCATCAAAACTTGTTACAAAGTATTAAAAAATATGAAAATTACCTAAAAAACATTCAAAACTGCAGAAAATTTATCAATATTTGCAAGAAAGTATTGAGAAATGTAAAAATTCATCTAAAATTTGAGAAGAAAACGTGAAAATTTTTTAAAAAATGTATGAAAAAATCTCAAAAATGTCTAAAAATGGAAAAAGTTTACGAAAAAGTGTTTAAAACTAGTCATAAATACATGAAATTGCAAAAATTTGTTAAAAATCATACAAAAGTATTAAAAAATGAAGAAATTTACTATTATAACGAAAAGAAGTCGTATAAACGTGTGAAAAATGGTCAAAATACATCAATAAACATAACAAAGTTGAACTTTTTCCTTGTTTCAAAACTTGAAATGAATAATTCTAAATGTATTTTTCACGCTGGATTCGAATAATTTTTCAAAATTGCTCTATAAAGCTGTGATTTTGATGTGAAAAAAACTAAAGTGACCATTTAACGACGTTTCTGGATGAAGATCTAGTTATTCCGGGTGAATTTTTTGCGCTGAATTCGAATTTGCCAACAAAATTTCTCTATCTTGTATCGAATTTTTTCTAAAAGAATACAAGTATGAATTGGTAATTCAAATTCATTGTTGTCCCCGGAGATGGATTTGAATGAATTCAAGGGTCTGAGGAATTTTTATCAATTTTTCAAAATTTGAGTTCATTTCTGTAGTTGACCATATGTTGATTGGATGAAGACGAGATCAAAACGGCCCTCCAATCCTCAAACTAGAAAGCTTCTAGAGCAAACATCTCTTTCTCCCTTTCAAGAAGTAATTTCTTTAGAAACACGATCAGCAACTTTGAAGATCGAGTTGGGAAGAAAATCCTCTATGTTATAAGTAAGGGAAAGGAGCAGTCTATTTCATTGATCGGTGCAGCTGTAGAAGAAGAGCTGATATAGAGGTACTTGATTAGTTTGAATTAAATGCATTCTTACTGCTAGTACAATATGAGTTAGTCGTGACTTATCGAACATCCTACATTAACTCTAAGGTAGCTAGGTAGAGTAACGTGAAATGACGACACAGTATGAAAGAGAAGAAGACGAAGAAGAAAAAAAGAGGGGAAAAAATAAAATGAGAATGAAAAAAAAAACCGTATCCGAAAACGAAAAGAGATAGATGGCTAGAATGAGAAAAAGAAAGAAGGATCATCTTTGTGCCTTCTTACGATTTGGAGTAAACGTCTACATGGCCTGTCTACCTCGGTACGTCTACGTATCTACGTATTTTTATTGAATGGAAGAGTGGACCGGGACCGGGACTGAGACCGGGTTATTAGCGTGACGATATATAGGAGCGCGATTCACAGTGGTCGGCATAGGTGTCAGCGCCGTGGTTCAACGGCTTCGAAAAGTGGAGTTGGAGCTACGCTTCATTGTGTCGGCCAACTCGTTCGGAACATTATCCCGACGCAGTTCGCTTCATCATTTAAGTTATTTCCGACTAAATCGACTCCGCACGCCGGGCTGCCTGCGTTTCTTCGTCCCATGGTATACCGTACCGCATACACGGTCGTCGTCGTCATTTTCTTCTTCTTCTTCTTCTTCTTCTTGTTCCCTTCATCGTCTTCGTCATCGCCATCGTCGTGCATCGCGCATCGGTCATTTCCTCCCTTAATTGCGTACATAGACACTAAGCCTCGAATGCGAGCACTTTAACAGATTCGATATTGACTATTCTTTCCGTTTTTAAACTACGTACCAGCTTCAGTATATGGTTTTTTTGTTTCGCTTGTTTCTGTGCTGCCGTATACATCAGATCTCGTACGAGTCGATTAGGTTTGTAAATGGAAAGTCCTCCCGTTGACCATGCAGTTCGCTTCTTTTGGCACTTATTCGATTTTACGGTACGAAAAAATTAATTCGATTAATGTACTTTATAGCATTTGACTGACTGTAAAGTTGACGCTGCGCAGCTACGTAGCACAAGAGATGAAGGAAACAAATAATCCTAATGTGCCGGAAATAGTACGCTGAGTCGACGAACAATGTAAAAAATGAGCTCAGAAAAAAGCAGTAATAGAAGATGCTTTGGTGTTGTCGACGAGTTTGCAATGCGAAAGAATTATTCTACTGTTACCCAGCCATGCTCTTGGTGCTGGTATCGAATGCGTTTATCGAAGCATTCGCTTTATTAAAATTCGTCGTCGTTCGTCGTTTCTAACTAAGAGTAAATAAGATTTTTGCTTCTCTCCGCCGCGACTCTCCTCTGCGTCACATATATAAGATTAAAGACTAGTCCGCGTTAACGAAATGCATCCGTCGTCGTGTCGTGTGAATTTCCACGAATCGCGCTATATATGTCAAGCTTTTCTTCTGTGCACTTCTTCACAGATCGTATCAAACGTTACCATCATTCATGGTTTCGAATACGATCGCGATTCGAGCCGAAACGATAGATTATACTCTACTTGAAAAATGTTAATACACTGCTCAGACAAAAACAACGTCGCGTCGTATCGTCATTACTTTCGGGGGAGTTTTCTTTTTTTTTTTTTTATTTCTCAGTCGTATTTCTATCCGTAGCATAACGTGGTCGATGATGATTAAACCGAAAGAGTTTGTTTCGCTATGCTGAGAATATTTTTCTAAATCTCTACAACCATTAGACGTTGATTTTTATCGCGCTGGTGTTTATTGTGTTACGCGGTATCCGAAAACATCGAGCTTTTGACTCGACTTATAAACTTCCTTATTCATTGGCTTAATTATGACGAATCATTATGTTAATTGGTTACAGTCGATGATGCTGTGTTCCAATAAGTTATACTAGTTTCACCCAGCAGAAGAATGGCTGCTGATACTCGCTTATTGTACTGGCAGCTACGATTAATTAAATGATAATCACCGTAATGGATGTTTCTTTAATGTTACTGATGGGATTATAAATATAATTCGAATTTTCTTGCCTTTTTGTCGACGTAGCTACTACAAATGGCTGAAGAAATGATACTGCGACTCATTTCTCTCTTTCGTTGTGTTTATCTATGAATTTATTCGTGTTTTGTTTTTTATTATTTTCACTGAGACTACCACGAATTGAGTGGAACCCAGTTTTGAGGTCTCAGAAAACCATTGAAACTATTTTTATGCCTGTGAGATATGTAATCCTATACTTGGTTTTCGGCTGTATTAGCTAACACGAACTATATCTTTATACAATTTTGAAAAGTAACCAAAAACAGAGCTGAAATGAAATTATAGTTAATTGCAGAAAAATAATATTGGTAATTTTATTAAAACCACGCTCTGCTACCATATCAAATTTTCCGATAAATTTTATTTGCTCAAAGTACTGGTCGTCTTTTAATATTTGACATTATCTAGAACTTTTAAATTGAAAAAAAAAACATTGTTTAGCAACATTTTATGATTTTATAATTCATTATTCAACGTTACCAATACAAGTTTGTTGATACTGAAAATTCGATGGTATGTTAGATATTATAGATCAACAGGTAAATTAATCTATGCTTTAGAAAGAAAATATGGAAGTTGGAAAAAGCTAAAATTGGATCATCTGTGGTATTTGAATGAAAAAACAACTGTGGGTTTAATCGAAATCACGCTCTGCTACCATATTAAATTTTCCTATAAAGTTTATTTGTTCAAAATACTAGGTGTCTGATAGTATTTGACATTATCTAGAACTTTTAAAATTGAAAAAAAAAAAACATTGTTTGGTACCACTTTATGATTTATAATTCATTATTCAACATTACCAATACAAATGAGACTAAGAACTGATCACTCCTCACTTCCCATCCATCTTCATAGGTTTAATGTTGCAGACAGTCCTATGTGTCCTCTGCATGCTGTCGAAGCAGTGTGTGATTTTAACCTTGCATAGACAACTTGAAAGAAACAACCTGATGCCAAAATCGTCATCTCAATACTAAATGTATTGGATGCCGTTTTTGGCATCAGGTTGTTTTTTGTGATAAAATTGCATGGGATG
>FIZR01014378.1:0-38116 GCA_900060175.1 Ferrisia virgata | reverse complement strand
ATATTTTTTTTCATATAGTAGACACCAAGTTATGCAATTTGCTTTATAACAATAGAAAAAAAATGGAAATCTGAAAGGCGAAGGACGTTCGTATTAAAATTAAGAGCTCATACGTGGAGAGAATTTTTTTGAGGTGTCTACCAACCAGTTTTTCAGGGTACCAAGTGAAAAAAAAAATAATCGTTTTTTTTTTACCCACCCTAATAATCAGCCATATTCTCAATTAACGAGTGGCTTGTATAATCCGGATCTTGTCAAAAAAATTTGATGTAATTAAATAAACCACTTTTTTTTTTTTTATTTGTCGACACGAGACTATTTGGAAAAAAAAATAATAAATTCGAATTTAAAATTAATTTAAAATAGTGAGAAAAATACACGCTAAAACGCCAACACGTCGTTATTAATTGAATCAATATTATACGATGATTTTTGATCGAACTAAAAAAGGTCGTATTACGTATTATTATCGTCTATAATCATAAATACAAATTAACATTTTCGCTCGGGTATCATTATCGCTTGGAAATTAATTCGTGTTAGAATAATTCGACATATAAAATATCCATAGTGTGAATTTTTTCAACACATTTAACAACTCGATAAAATACCTACATTAACGACGTACGTACGAACGAGCGATTGGTAAAATTGATGAAACGCGGAATTCTTAACGCGACGGATTAATTTATTCGGCTAGTTAATCGTCCTTCCGCACCTTGTGCAATTCCGGATGTCTATAAACAAATAGATAATAATATCCTACGTAAACGAAATACGACGAAATGCGATGGCAAAGAGCGAGGGGTTATTTTTAATCCCACGCTTTTCGCTCGGTCATCGGCGTATAAGTTACGTGTATGAGGTTTCTTTTTTTCTTTTTTTTTTTTTTCATTATTAGCTCGTTTATTTATTATCGATGTACTGCGGTGATTCGAATTTTTAAATTGTTCTTTATGGATTGGGATTTTCAACGTGTATATTTTGTAATATTTTGGACTAGCGAGGATGGATTAACGCATATTCCCCTTTTTTAGATTGGACGTTTCAATTGTTCGAATTATACATAAGCCAGCGTTGTCAGTTTAATGGCCATTTTAATCGCGTAGCAGTATTTTCATCGGATCCGTTCGTTTTGGGTTTTTCGGCTTAACGAGAAACGGAAATTGATTTCAAACGTCTTATTGTGTTCGTATCTGTTCGAAGTTAATTACTCGCATGATTTCGACGAGGTTTTTATGATCGAGCTATCTTTAATTCTATAAGTGTATGGAATAGATAGATAAGTACATTTAAGTGGCTATCCGAGTGATGATTGAACTGGGTGTTTCGCGAAGTTCATTCCATTGATATCTTCTAACGATATAATCGAGTAAACAGCGTTGTCAGGTTAGAAGGGATCAATTAGTTTTTGGCTGGGATTTTTGAAGCTATCTAGTAGAAGTGGGTTCCTACGGTATGAAAATTCGCTAGTAAAAATTTCATCCCCCCACCTCAAACCTACTGGTCGAAGAGCTTGCATGAAAAGAGTGTTGTAGGGAACATTTCTAGCCGTTGACCTCGAAAAAAAATTAGCCCTATTTCCATAATGTAAAATAATGGCCATTTTGATGAACCCGTCCTCTTATAATCAACATTTTCTCTTATAACTCCAGAACAATAATGCCTACGACAAAATTTATAATGATAAAAAATGTTCTACGTGAAATTCAGAATATTTGTTTTCCTCACGTTAGACATATTTTTTGTTGTGATTATTAGTTCTGTACTACATTTGATATTTTTTATAGTGAACGAGAATAACGTAAGTTTTTCAGCATTTCGATAAATATATTTTTGATATTTAGGACGCAAAGAGTACTCTAAATGAAATTTTCGTAATTACCAAAAATGCAGAGAATCCACCAAGGAAAAACTTTTGCTTGAAAATTTTTTCTGTAGAACCAGTAGAAGAGGAGAGAGTGCGTTTCTAAGAAAGGGGCATAGATCCTCGGAGGAGAAAGACTAGAAAAAACCGGTACCCAAGTTGATTTTTGTCTGAATACATTCTAAATTAATAATCAGTAGACCAGGAAAATTACCATAAATTTGAACGATTAACTGGAAAAATTCCCAATGAAGCGATTTTAGGTACAAAGGTCAGTAATATCGTTCTGTTGAACATGGAAAAAGTCCCGACGAATCCGAGTGGAGCGTAGCCTCCCAAGGAGGGGTTTTAATCTTCCAGAATTAAGTTTTTTGCAAATATCTCTGTAAATAATGTAGCTACGATAAAAATAATTCTGCGAAAGGTTGTTCTAAGTTAAATTTCCAACGAGACACTTTTGTTTATATTTTTCCAAACCCCTCTTTATGACCTCCTGCGCCTTGTCTATTCGATCCCTGTGTGCGAAATGAGAGATATCGTCGTATTTCTGGCTAATAATGATTCTGGAAACCAATTGATGGATGACTAGAGCTTACTTAATGATTTTTAGGAGCAAATATTTTCATCCCCGCGTTGAGGAAGGTGGACCTTCTCCTACCAAAGTGCACGTAGTTTTGTTTGATTTTCAGTCAATAACTCAACTTATCCAATAATCTACTACATATACAAAATTCAAATGTAACATTTGACTTTTGGACTTTGGATTTTTGATCACATTGAATTCTCATATGGTCCTAAAATAGAGATTCGTTTGGGAGATTTTTGTAGTTTTTTTGAATTTGCCCGTCGCTTAGCACCCCCTCCCCCCACCTTAATTCCACTGTGTGAGAAGGTTGGAATTTGCGATGTGGATTTTTTAATGGTCCTAGATATGCTTTTAGGCGGATTTGACTTTTCAGCTCATTTCCTCCTCCTCCAATGCACCATTACAGTTTCGGAACAGTGCATTTTTGTGATTCGAATCATTTTGGATCGTCCTCTTTTTGAATGATCCGCGATATGTGATTCGGATACAATTTTTCGTATGACCGTGATTTGATCCGATTCATTTTCCTGAAGCTATGACTTTTGCGGATCAATTTTTTAAAGTGTAGGTTGTGCTGCGGGCTTAGATTGCGATGATTTTGTTGTTGTTCAAGGCAAAAAAAGCTCGTAAAATTGAAATTAGCGTGGATCAGGGAATTACTGCAGCCTACGTTTTGAAAAAAAAATGATCCGATGATCTAAATTTTTACGATCCGGATAGTTTTTTGCTCGATGATTCGAGATTTGATCCGAGTCACAAATTGACCTCGTGATTCTCGATCTTGATTTTTAAGCAGTTGTCACAGTTTCACGAGTTAGTTCCTTGTCTAACTTCTGATAGAATTAAGCTAAGAGGTTGAAATTTTGCCCATGCAAACATCAATAGGTCTAGCTGTCCGATAGTTGGGTAGAGATTTCGATGGTGTTCTAGATTCACCTTTTAAAGCACTGAACTAATTTTTTTCTTTGAAATTGTCGTTCCTCTTGCGCCATTTTTGCTAAAATAATTGAAAACTGCTAGTGCTGCTAGTGTACTAAGAGAAAGATTGGTAAAAATGATGGAAGTCATTTAAATGGGTTTCTTAAGAAAGATCTTTGTATTAGCTGAATGTTAAAATTGCATGAGTTCGATGTTTTTTTACCATCATTAGCACCGTATATGTTGTGTTCAAGTATCTGGCAGTATAAGTAGCATTAAGTAATTTTTGTCGATATCAGTGTTTTGTAGCATCCAATATTGGCATAGGCATGTTGTTTGAAATGTACAAGTATACCTACTTGCTTTATATACTCAAGTGCATTTAAAAATATATGAATAAATATTTTACTCTTTCAGTTCTTTTCGCTATTATTCAAAAAATTTATGTAATTACGGTTGATTGAAAATTTTTGATAATTAGAGAAGGCACAGGAGGTCATAAGGAGGAGTTTGGAAAAATATAAACAAAACCTATCTCATTGGAAATTTAACGTAGAACAACTTTTTACAGAACTATTTTTATCGTAGCTGCATTATTTACAGAGATATTTGCAAAAAACTTAATTTTGGAGGATAAAACCCTCCCTCGGGAGCTACGCTCCACTCGGATTCGTCGGGACTCTTAGTATGTTCAGCAGGACGATATTACACTGACCTTTGTACCAAAAATCGCCTTGTTGGGAATTTTCCCTGTTTAAAGTTCTTATTTTCCTGAACTATCAGTCGTCAAATTACTTTTTACATTGAGAGTGAACGGATACAGTAATTCGACTTTGCTGTGTACTATTTGTTGGCAATTATTTTATTTGAAACAATTTTCACTTTATTTTAGCTTGGCTTGTGTCTAATTCACTTATAGAATTTTGTATACTTTACTCTTACATTTATGGTGAGGCCAAAAGTAACAATGAAAATATTACGACGCGACGTCGTTGCGTGTAATCTTTTTACAAACAAATTTGTGCGAGTACAACGAAGTAGCTCTCGACGTAACACTGCCTACATATTCATTCGTATTGCGACCGACCTTGACTTAAAAACTCGCGAACGTATTTTCAAGAAAAGGGAATATAAGGATACACACCACCGAACGCAGATGTCATTTCTATAACACCACCTGGGTGTTTATTGAATGAGTAAGCAGTCGATTTATCAACGTCTGTAAGCGTGATATTTAATAAGCAAAAGGCGAATTTTCAAATTTAATATTTATATCGAAGTGAAGTATTCTTGAAAAATAATTCTCTTCGGATTAGGCTGTTTTGAATGTGAAAATATTTACGAGTACTTTTCTTTTTCTTTTTTCTGTTTCATTTTCTTCCATCTTTTATTATTATTATTATTTTTACTGTGTTATTTTATCTATCATCTTTCTAAGTGAAAGTGAAACGAATGATGGGGAAATTTTGCAAAAAAATGTAAATTGTAAACGGCGCTTGTAGTAAAATAATACTTTTTCGATATTTTTATAAACCTACCCTGGTATTTTCAAAATTTCAGTGTACGTATAAATGTCGCGTCTCGTCGCATCGTTCAGTCTTTTCGAAAGTATCAAAGGTGAAAATAGAAGAAACTCGAGGGTGAACGAATAGTTCGATCTTTATTTCTCAGAGTTGAAACTGTTGGTAATAGAGACATTATTTTCATTTGGATTAAATACATATTACAAGCTCTTTTGGCAGGGACGATTTGAACAAGTTTTTTGAGGAGGTGTACGTGGTAAAAATTTCAAATGGTACGTAGTGCAGCTGGACCTACCTTCAACTACTCATATGCATAATTCAGATGACTAAACCACTCAAAAAGCAACGTAAAAATTATTTAAGACGAAACAAAATTACAGAAAAGTACTATAATGATAATGAAATGAAAAACAAATCAATTGGTACCTGAAGTAATTTGCCGGTAGTTGATAGGTAAGAGGAAATTTTATCACATTTTTGTTAAATACGTCTCGTGTAGTGATCGAAAAATTTAGAAAAAAATATCTAACATTCTCCAATCTATACCCCATCTATATCCTGTGTTGTTCACCCCCCCTCTCCCACTTAAATCACCTGTCACTAAAAAAAATTCCAAATCAACCTCGAAAATATCAATTTTCCTTATTCATACTACCCCTTTACCTTCTCCCTCCACAAACACACGTCGGTTTTTTTCAGTATTTTCCCTTAAAAACCAAGCAATGCGAGTTGAATTATACAATTAAAAATTACCGAAATACTAAGTTTTCGTACAGATCGTATTCCCCTTCTCTTTAGTCCCACCTCTTTCCCCTTGCAGAAATACGAGTTTTTGTTAATAAGGCGATTCGTAACGTGAAACTTCGTCACATTTCATCGCAATTTATACTATGACCTGGAAAACAGCATTTTTTGAAGTCTCACCCCAGCCACCCCTATCGTACCTACAAAAAAATTTATAGAAGCAAAGTTTTAGGAAACTGAGTTTACTTCAAATTTTTATATAACTTTTGTCACGTTAAAACCGGTATTTACGGAGATACAGCGAAAAAATTGATTTTTTGAGGGATCTTGATCCCACTGTGGATCGCGCTCTACCCCTACTCTTGGTACGTTATTTATGGACGTTTACCGGACATATTCCATGAAAAAAAAATCTGAGATAAGAATTTTTTCCGTACCATTATCATAGACTAAGGTGGTTATTCTGTGGATTTATTTATAATCATTAAAATTTCTGAGCTTTTGTGTAACGCACCGTTCTTGTTTTTCTTGCTAAGCACCATTAACAATTCGTAGGTTGATTTGAAGTGTTGCCTTAGGTTTCGACTATTTCAGTCAGATCATTCTTGCACAACAAGCATTTAGCAGTTCTGATTGAATTTTTTTTGAAATATTTCCAGACGTACGATTCAGCAAAACTGTTAAGTTCAGATTTATTATCTTATAACTGCTTATTTTCCAAAATTCATGTGCTCAAAATAGAAACTTACCCTACATTTTCTCACCGCGATTTTGATTTTATTGCTCTGAATACGAGTTTGATTCGGACTGTGTTTCAAGCCTTTTAACCGATGACAGGGACGACGCTCAGGATCATCCTCATGGGAGATTTCAGAATTTACATTAGCCTGGAAATGAAATCAGTAACAAAATCCATTCATTTTATTGATTCTAGATTGAAAATTATTTGCTATGTAAGGTAATTTGCCAGTAGTTGATAAGCAAGAGGAAATTTTTTTACATTTTTGTTGGCTACGTCACATTGTAATGATTGAAAAATTATGTTATACTTCAATTTATGCCTCATCCATCTTCTGTATTATTCCCTCCCGCCCTCCCCCCCTGAATCACCTGCTTCTGGAAAAAATTCCAAATCAACCTATGGCTATTTGCCAGTAGTTGATAACGTTTTTCGGAAACTTGCTAGTAGTTGATAACAAAAAGTTTACGAAACGATGCTTAATTGATCTAAATACCAATAATGATTGTCCTAGAAATTTTTCCTGTCACAAATGTCATTTTTTGACAGTAAATTTTTAAATGTGAGAAGATTCTTCAAATTAATATTTTTTTTCGGGAATTTTATTGATTTTCAGCAATTGTTTAAGTTATTAACTACTGTTAACAAGTAAGCAATTTTCACTTTCCAGTAGTTGATAACCCTTTTCTTCCTCTCCCCCCCCCCGTCAAATCCAGTCATATGAAATTTTTCTGTGAATTCTCCCATCTGTGAATATCATTTTGACGTTAAAACCATTTAGATTTCTATTTCGCAAAAATTTAAACTCGACAGCTTAGCAAAAATGTTTAGGTTTTTACCAAAACACCAAAATTTTGAGCTTCTGTTCAGTTACGTGAAATACACTTTTAAACACCATTTTCGCAATAGTTTTTCTTAAAATCTCGAAATTCATATTTTTTTGTCATAAAAAAATTGAAAAATCAGTGAAAAAAGTGAGAAAAAACTGAATTCCGAAGCTTTATGCAAAACAATAGCGAAAATGACTCAAATTTTCTTTTACATCAAGGTACAGTATTTGGGGGCATTAGTCGAAAATCGGAGCTGGGGCCAAAATCACTCGTTTCTTGGCTGTACCCTTTCCACGATTTTTACCGAATTTTTAGAAGTAGGGGAATATCTTGGAAAACTCGAAAAAACATTTTTTTCTCGTAATATATCTCAAAATACCTATTTATACGATACTTGCCCGATTATCTGTCCTACCTATGAGGTAGTCTGACACTAAAATTGCGAAACTTACTTATAGTGGTTCGGGTTCTGCAGAAAACGCTTGTCTGTAACTTCGACGGGCGAGTACTTTTTCCTCTTGAGAAATGGTGTTCAGAGAAACGTTAATCCTTCCTGATATGGGCTGCTAGGGCCTTCGGATTTTTGGCTTTAACCAACAAATATTATTGTTTGACTTTCTTGATTCTTGCTCCGTAGCATAGTGAA
The DNA here is from genome assembly GCA_900060175.1 of Ferrisia virgata. Taxonomy (NCBI): domain Eukaryota; kingdom Metazoa; phylum Arthropoda; class Insecta; order Hemiptera; family Pseudococcidae; genus Ferrisia; species Ferrisia virgata. The sequence goes on along the minus strand of FIZR01014378.1, from coordinate 30,263 downwards.
TACTCGTAATACGCAGTGCAGTACAACGAAGGTTAACGCATTCCATATTGCGATAATTTTCTGCTAATTGTGGGAGAAGTGATATGAAAAAGGTTTTACGTCATGTTTAACTGGCCAACTTTTCACAAAAGCTATTAACGTGCCGTTTATTCGACCATCACAGTACGATAAATATACGCTTATACGTAAATCTAATATTTTATACGTGGTCATACATTGAGATATAATATGTGCTACTCAAATGGAAAGAGGGTGAGGGGGTGTTCGGTGCGGTGTTGAATAATGTAGTGTACGTATTTACGAAAATATCATAATTCACTCGAATGTGTTTTCGATACTGTGTTTACTACATCCTCGCCTATCCTCCCTTCATAGGCAAGGTCTTTCTTCCTGCCGCCTTTTGCTGCATCGGTCGCGTCGATCTGTATGATATGATAATGTTGTAGTGCCAGTAACGTGTGTGTGTAATGTGTAGCCTATTGATGATGTGAGACGGGAAAAGGCTAGTACGAAAAGTGAAATATTTGCGGTCTGTTTAGCAAAACTCGATATACTGTACGTACGGATGGACGCGGCGCTACTGTTAAATATTCGCGGCTTATTTGACGGCCAAGTATATGTACGTATTCGAATTAACGTCCGATGACGACGATAATATACATATGTAGTGGCGCCTTGGCCGGTTACACTGTGAGAAGAAGATTGATGGCGAAAAAATTGGCCCTTGCAGATGACTAGATTTATTCGTACGTTGCGCTCGAGCAATTGGACCGAGTGTGGTTGGTTTTTTTTTTTTTTTGGCTCGATATGCCAAATGAACGAGGTGAAAGTTTCACATATCTACGTAGGTTTTAGAAATATGTTGTTTTAAAGGTGATCAGAATTTGAGGATTATTAGCGGTGTCGCCTTATTTCAGCGAGTATACAATGTGAGAGGGGTATTTGCTATGTGTGATTGTGTACTTGAAAATACTCAGTAGTTTGAAATTTGTTGTCACAAATAACACCCTATCTTGTACATATTATGAAATGATGTCGCGTTGAAAATTGTTCCGAGAAAGTTTAAGTTTTGAACCGGTTCCAAAATTAGAGGCATGTATGTAATATGTATATCTTATTCCAAAAACTGTAGTTTGCCTGTGACACATTAGCTACTTTCAAGCGTAGCATTATAGGTCCTGCCAATGACAGAGTAAGTGGAGACTCACACTGCCACACCATTGAAGGTATATTTCCGAGCTCTATGTACAGGCATCTTACCAGGTTACTTTTTAAGTAACTTAGTTACTATTCCATGCGTTCATTACTGTTCGTTACTATTTGCTCAAAAAGGTTACAAAAAGTACTTTCTTCTCGTTTCCTTTAGAAAAATAAAAAAAAAGTTATTAAATTATTAGCTTGATTTTCCATATTATACAGGGTGTTCTGTCTCAATATGGACCCCCTTCAACCAGTAACTATGCAGCCCATACCACGTCTATGTATGTATGTTTGCTTGACCTCCGGATTGAAGGGGCTGAGATATACTCATTTGAAAATTTTTTTCTTGAAATTTATTCCGCACATTCAAATTTATTTTTTGGAAGAACCATTATAGATAGAATGGTGGGGTTTGAACCAGAAGAGAAAGAATTTTGCGTGGAATATAATGATGTGGTCATTTTTCTAGATACGTCATTGATTAAGCGTGGCGTAACAATCGAAATAATCGAAAATACCTGTTCAGAAATGTGCAATTTTCACTGTTTTTTCAAAAATATCAAAAATTTGTTCTCATAACCTATTGTTATTAAAGGCGTTTTTGACTGAAAACAGATCAACTTTTTCAATGGCGATAGCTCCGTCCCTTTATCATTCTTTGATATAAAGTTTCGTACATCTGAAGTTGTGAAAGAACAAGCCCCTTCAATCTGGAGGTCAGGCCAACATACATGCATAGACTCGGTATGTGCTGCATAGTTACTAGTTGAAGGAGGTCCATATTGAGACGGCACACCCTGCATTGTTAATCAACCAGGCTGTTACGGTCTATCAAGCTGCGGTGTATTGGGTAGGCGAGAAAAAATAAAATCATTAAAATGCATTTCGAATTCCTAGAAGATGATTACGGCCATTTTTGGCCATGTCAGATATTTATTTTTCTCCCGAAAACTAAAAAATATTTGCTCAGCTCGATAATGACCAAAATCTATCAAATTTGGGGAATCGACTTCGATTGGCAGATCATTTGATATTCTAGAGTGGAAATGACCTCGAGTCAATATTCAGATGTGCTCAAGTTTTGGGGAGGGGGTGCTCAGGGGATGAAATCTCAAAAATTTTTCCTTTTTGGTCCAATCGATAGACAATCCAAAATTGTATAACATATCCAGAAATTAAATTCATAGGCCAATTAGGAGGGGTGATGGGGGGGGGGGGAGAGGTCATCTTTGGATCTTTATAAAAGGCAGTTTGCTCCAATTAGGAGGGGGGGGGGGGGGGGGGGAGAGGTCATCTTTGGATCTTTATAAAAGGCAGTTTGCTCCTATCTTCCCTCCAAATCGAGCTAGGAGGTTGAAATTTGGTATGTAGACTTCATAGAGGCCATAGAAGTGTCTTTTGAGGGTCTCGACTTGACTTTTCAGAGCCTTATTGCAGCTCTTCACCGCCCCAAAAATGTAATTTTTTGTCAGTTTTTCTTATTTTTTGAGTTTGTTCCTCGCTATTTTTGTAAGAAGTTTAGTTACTTTTTGATTACAAACCACACGAGACCGAAAAAAAAGTTTTAAACCCCTGGAAAACAAAAAGAAAAAATCACGAAAATTTATTTAGTCGCATATAATCTGCTTACAACACGTTAATAACAAAAAAATCGAAAAAAGTAACAAAATTTTTAACCAAAAAGGGATGAGCAAAGTGCATAGGCTGAGATAGAACCAAAAATTTTGCAAAATATCAAAAATGAAATGGATATTTTAGTGCATCAGTGAACTGAAAAATTGTCACTTTTCTGGTTTTACTTCTGCGAAGTGTTAATTTTTGGATTTATGTGAGGACATTTGTTGGGGGGGGGCTTATTCAGTATTGAGGGGACTTGTGAACTCTCATGTCCCATATCTCCGCCTGTGGATAATCGAAACACTCTAATGTGTACTTAACCCCTTTATCGCATATATTTTATTCAAAATTTTATTTCATTAGCACCATGGTCAAAGTTTGAAAAAAAAAACTTGAAGATGGGAGGCAGAGTTATGCTGGAAACAGTGGCGTAAAAGGGGGTTTAGAACCCCTTCCTCCCTACGAGCCTTTTTTTTTCACGTAAAAATTCATTTCTGCTCACGAAAAGACGGTACTAAAAATGTTTCAAATTGGAAATAAAATTTTCAGTGACTTCTCCCTCTCGCTCTTTTTGTCCCCCTCAAAAGCCAGGTATTGTTACGCCACTGGCTAAATAAATCTGTCAATGATGAAATTAATTTCTTCTTCGGTGTAATTGCAGCTTGTAGGAGTATTAAATCATGACCGAGAAGCAACCTCCCCCCCACCCCCCTATAGAAGTCCCTTTTACACCGTAGCTGATCGCCCTAAACCCACCACCCCCTACTTTGGAAAACTGATACATTCGTGATATTGATGCTGTATTCAGATGAATCGAACCTTTTGAACGCGAATCCGAAATCAGGGTTTCAGTTCGACCCCTTCACGTATCTCATTCTGAAGAAGAGGTGGTACTCAGAATGCTGTAAGTACGGTTGTATTATTAAAATCCAGAAATGCTGGAATGGTTTCCACATTCAGCATATTTGTGGATTATAGGAATATAGAATCGTAGACGAGAAGCGAAACCTGTTCGAAGCCCCTTTTTCGACCGTAACAGCACTCCTTCTCGATACTGTGTGCGGTCAAGACGTCGTTAACCTCGCTGCGAAGCGAGGGCGAAAATTTTGGAAAAAATTATGTTTATACTTTGGAGAACACATTTAAAAAATTTGAATTATCATCCGAAGGGCGGATTTTTTGCTAGTTGCTAGTTATTTCGTACAGCATTCTTATGTCACAGTCTCCAGTATCTAGTTCATGTTGAGCATGCGAAGAATCGGAATTGAGTCAGTTGCGATCTGATTATCGACCTCGGTGATCAAAATTTGTACCTTAACGGTACGACGAATTTCATCTCAGTTGAAACTCCTCATCTCTCTTACTTCTCCCCAGGGTTGGGAGTATCCGAGTCGAAATATGATCCGGATTACGATTGCGATCGAAAAATTGTGATTTGATCCGTGTTTCGGATCATTTTGGATCGTCCTTTTTTGAAATGATCCGCGATTTGTAATTTGGATACAATTTTTCGTATGATCGGTGATTTGATCCGATTCATTTTCCTGAAATCGTGACCTTTTCTGGATAGATTTTTTAAAGTGTAGCTTGTGCTGCAGGATTAGATCACGTTTCTCGTAAAATTGAAATTAGCGTGAATCAGGAAATTACTGCAGCCTGCATTTTGAAAAAAATGATTCGATGATCCGAATTTTTGTGATGTGTGATCCATGATCCGTGATTCGAATCATATTTTTGCTCGATGATCCGTTTCTGTGATCCGGATAGTTTTGTGCTCGATGCTACGAGATTTGATCCGAGTCACGAATGACCTCGTGAATCCCCAATCCTGCTTCTTCCTTCCATTAAAACTAATCCTGAACGATGTTTTAAGGAAAAAAATAGCATCGGCAAAGAAATACATCAACATCGACGACATTGTATAAGGTGAAATATCGTTAGTGTAATTTTTATGCGCGAATACTTCGCACTTGCACATCAACCGTCCTCACTACATTACATACTAAGTCTTGGGTGTAGGTATACTTCAAAAGAATGATATAAACACGAGCACGCAGATAACTCCATCACACATACCGCCTCGCCTCGCCTCGCCTCGCCTCGATTTCCTGCATAATAATACGCGTATAATGTACACATCTCGAATACTTCCCAATTATACACTCACGTATTATGTGTAATAGTGTAAAGAGAGTGAGTGAGTGAGTGAGTGAGAGAGAGAGAGAGAGAGAGAGTTATACAGCACATTATACGCGTTTCACGAGTAAACATCGCGTCGAAAACTTCCGTTTGATCTACGGCCAAAATTTCGCATCTCGCAAATATTTTAGCGTTTAGATATATCTACGCTACTTTCATTTTATCCGCGCCACTTCCCCCTCCCCCTCCTCCTCCACTCGCTACTTCTTTAACCTTCTCGTCGTCATTCGCATCTACCTACATCGATAGGTTCCTCGCATCGCGTTGAATGACCTCCTCCTTCACCGCATCATCGTGGTGTGTGTATCGACATTAAATCATACGTTAAATTTAAAAATTGACTACGTACATAGGTAAATAATTTACGTATACCGATGGTATTTATAAGTTGTGATTATATGGACGGACGATGGACGGACGGACGGACGGACGGGCGATGGATGAATGGACTAAGTCGTGGGAGTTTTTATTTTTTTTTTTTACATCTTTTAGAGGGTATTCGCATATAGATTATTAGTCGCTTCGATCAACTACGTAAATACTATCGGCATGGCGATTGTTTTACGTAAATATGTTGTAGGTGGTTTAGTACATCTACATACATATTTGCTACTTATTTTGATGTGTAATACACCGCACGCCTTGAAAAATTAAAAATACTGCGCGGTTACGTACATTCCACCGATGTTACTAGCTTTCTTCTGTCCGTTGATTGTTCGGTGCAAATCTTGATATTGGAAGATGCTCCAAGGTTTTCTTCTGTTCTTCCGATATATTGTAATATTGTTTCATTTATTTAAAGGTTCTGTTTGTGGAACTGCTCCCAACTCTGTATGGACAAGATGGTCTCTTTATGCTTGGATGCAGTTTCATATGTATATGGTACGAGTATTAGGGTGATCCTATTTTGGAAAAAGCCCTTGATATCAGATTTTCACACTCTTCACCAAAACATCATTGAATAGGGTACGAGGGTAGATCAATTTTTACATATTTTGGACACTTGTCAACAGATAGTGCTTAATAGTGGTCAAAAGACCTCAAACTAACATGGTAAAAATTTTATCCCCCCAAGTTCAAATTTACTCTTCACAGTGAAATCTCAAATCTGAAACAATACCGCCAATTTTCGAAAATTGTAAAAAAAAAGTCATCAAAAATAGATTGAATACTGTTGTATGTGTGTGTCCAAAATAGCAAGCAATGATAATTTTTTATCTCCACTGCCTTTTTGAGGGAGGTCAGAAAAACGTTATATTTTACACGTTTTGAAATATTTAAAAACAATTCCAGAAAAATTCGATCATGATACAGTTTCAATTGATGCAGATGTAGTACAGTCCTCTTAATGCATTAAAGTCATCAGAAGCTTTTTTGGCCTGATTTTCTATGTCATTTTGTCAATGAAAACCAGACTGTTACAGTATATCAATCAACGTAGGTGCAGGAAGGCACCAACAAAATCTGTTTTGAAGTCGTAGTTGGACCATCAAGACAATTTTTGACAATGTCAGATATTTATTTTAACATCGAAAGATGTTTAATAGCACATTCTGGAAAAATCGTCAACAGTCGGATGCCATCAGTGGACTTATTTTATGAAGAATTGAATTTATGATTTTAAGTTGAAATATTGAGACAAATTAGAGATGTTTGAAGTTGACTCGTCAAAACAGTGAACCTTGAGCTTAAATCGATTTTATGATTTTGAATTTCTGCATATGAAAACTTTTATGTAAATTATCCTGTTTTTTTTTTTTTTTTTTTTTTTTTTAGTCATGTTCCACTATTTAGGAAATCAAACTTGTGCATTTATAAAATTCTAAAGTTATAAAAAAGAATGACATTGGAGTGTGAAAAAATTGTCCCTAAGAGTAAAAGAAAATTACCCAATTTGGCTAATAATATAGAAAAAAATTTTCCAATTGACGAGTATTAAATAAAAAAAAAAAGAAAAAAGAATTGTACTAATTATACATTTGAAGCAAAAAACTTATATTCTTTTGATGTTTACTCTTTGCTTGCAATGAGTTTTAAGTATTCATTTTATTTTATTTTTCCGGATATTAAAAATCATTTACTGTGCTCTATACTGACCAAAATCACTCTAATTCGGTCAATCGGCTCAGTTTGGCGGCGGGTTAAATATATATTAGTAGGGATGACTTTTGGTCAAGATTCAGTTTTGATTCATTTTGGTGGAGGAAGAGCTGAGAGGCCAAATACACAAAGATTGTTCCTTTTTGAGTCAATCCATAGAGGATCCAAAGTTGAATAACATATTAAAAAATCAACTTCCTGGGTCAATTAGGAGGGAAGATACGAAAATTTCCCTGCTTTTTGACCTTGGAAAGGGTTGTCCGTCCACTCCCATCTCCCACCAAAATGAGCTAGGTTGACATTTGGTATGTACCTTCAGTAGGGACCCTGAGTGTGCCTTTTGGGGGTCTCGACTTTTCAGCCTCCCCCCCCCCCTCACAGCCGCAAAATATTTGTTTTTTTGTCGTTTTTTCTCATTTTTAATGTTTGTTCCTCGCATAACTACCCTCCGAATTGGGACCACTGGGAAACGTAAAGGAGGAGAAATTCGCTAAAAATTGATTTAATGATTTAAAATAACTTCATTAGACCTATTTCAATTGAAATTTCATCATAATCAAATTTTTCTCGAGTTATTATGAAATATGTATTTAAAAAATGGGTCTATATTTTTTGAAAATTTCTTTTATGTTTCTTATCTTTAACGTGAGGTTTGTCGTCTCGTAAATCATTGGGAACTAGCGGAATTATGCCATTTACGGTAATGGAAATATCAGGTGTAAGTTTCAAGAGAATTTGGCGTATAATTAATTTAGAACAGATTTTTTTTTGTGTTCTTCCTTATTGAGTCGTGTTGATACTTGAACAAATTTTTCACGCCTTTCTGATTACATAGAATATCATTATCATTGTTTAAAAATCTTGGAAATACTCGAATGAAATAAAACTTTTCATGTTTCAATTTGCTAAAGATAAACAGGCTAAACATAGCGTACATGCGATTTCCATTTCACAACAAATACGTTTTTATATAGTTCAATTGTAAATATTCATTTCTTTTTACTTCCGTTCACCATCCTGTGGGCGTTGTAGCTAACCTCTCTCCCAAAAAGTCAAATCAACAAACACCGTCTATAAGTTGAAAAATTGTCTCAAATGTTTTTTTTTGTTTTTCTTTTTTCATTAATAAAAATAGTTTTACCTGCGTGCATAGTAGACCTATTTCTAGTGACAAATTTTTCAAAATTTTGTATGAAATTTTTTTTAAATTACGATTTGTGTAAGAGTTGGGGGACTGCAATTTTTGTCACGTTTATTGGAGCCAATTTTAACATGTACGACTATTGCCCCCCGTGTTATTACGTTTCGATTTTGGGAAAAAATTGGAAAAACAGCCCCACCCTTGGGAGTACCCTTTCTCAACACAAGGGAGTCATCAGATTTAATTACGCGGATAATGAATTGATATAGGTTTCGGGAAAAAAAAAATTATTTAATTTTTCCATTCATGAATGACGGTTTTAATGAGCTGAATTGTATTTTTATTCTCGAACGTATACTACTTTGCACGAAATCGATTTAAACCTCGCCTAGAACGAAGAAAATGATTAGACCTATCGGAATCTGAATTAGTTTCCAGTACGGAATATTTGCATGCTAAATTGTCCATTTTAATGATATCCCTGTTACTATCGAAGGATGGATTTCGAGAGGCGTTCGATAAATCCAATTACACTTCGGATGAGTAAACACGTCTCGATATAGCAGTTGCTTCGAATGTATACGATGACGATGGCGATGGCGATGGCGATGACGATGACGAGGTCTAAGTAATGTAGTTGGTTTAAAAACAACGAATTAGTAAGTACTCGGTTTAATTTCATAATCGTGTTATCCCTTATACTGTGTAATATTAGGTAGCTCTACCTCTCTGCCTATCCCTAGCTACGTCGTCGCAGCCATGAAAATGAGTTTAAAGCTGCTGCAGGCCAGTTACAGTAGGAATATAGAGGTATATGTATATATACTTTATACATGTACGTAGGTACTTTACGTACCTTCATAGGTAAGGCACTAGGTACTGGGTAGATATAGTTTAACCGTGTTTAAGCAAGCGTTAAAAAGACAAATTACCTAAACCGTCCAAAGTGTATTACGACGTTTGTCGCAACGTTTAAGACGAAGTGGTACATACGCTTAAGTTGAGAGAGCAGCCTGATGGGATGACGCCGAACCAACGCCATACACCGGGCCGGGTCGGGTCGGGCCGGGCCCGGCGAACTGGCGCGAAAACTTATACGAAGCAAGTACCGATAACTTGTACACGTACGTAAAAGGCGCCATATTACATAAGCAGCACTTGGGCCTAAATATTAAACGGCGTAAATAAGTCGACAGTATATGTGTGTGTTCAGCATGAGCAAGATACCTGTTTCGAAAGCTTACCTACTGCTGCATTGTTCTTAATGTTAATGGAATTATTACCTTAAGGGTGAATTTTGGCTGAAATGCGAAAGTCGTGTTATGTACGAGTAAAATAGTTGAGCGATATTCGTGTGTAAGGTATTATAACGTTAGGGGGTAAGAATCGCGTTGTAACTCGAAACTGTTACTTCTTTTACTTGAGGTTTTTTCCTCGACTAGATGAACTATCTACGTGAGTGTGTGTGTGTGTGTGTGTGTGTGTGTATGTGTGTATTTAGAAAGGTGAGAAATGTCGAGTTTTGGTGTTATAATTACCTACCAGTACCTACGCATAAAAATGAATACTCGTATGCGAGTTGCAGATGCGTATAAGAGTTGTTTTCGAATTACACTACTGCTCATAAGTCTCAGTATCCCTGAAGCGACGTGTAAAAATTAACGTTTTTTTCAACTCGCAATTATTCTATCATGAAAAGTCTGAACCTCAAAACTAGTATAGATTTTTGGAAAGCTCATAGTCTCTACTATTTGAAAATGTATTTGATTTTGAGAAAAAAAGGCCTCATAAAAATAGCCTGATGGCCAGTTGAAAAATTTCAAAATTGATAAAAATCGAATTTTCGAGCTCAGAATTTAAACCCTTGTCATTTTTGCTCTCGTGAAGCTTTTTTCGTGATTTTTGCATTTTTTAAACATTGACCTTCTTTTCGCTGTTTTTTTCAAAAGGCATTCGTTTTCCGGCATTTTTAGTGATTTCGTAACGGCCTTTTGCATATCGCTATATAGTGAAATTTTAATATTGTGTTCGAATAAAAGTAATTAGCGCGTAATATACCCAGAAAAAAAGTCTAATTTCACGCTATACTCTTGGTTTTTTGCGAAGTTGACTTTCAAAGCCGCTATACGTAAAAATGCAAACAAAAACGTGACCAAATTCGAAACTTTTTACAAAAAAAAAAAAAAAGGCTCACAACTCTGCCATTTTTGTAAAAGTTGAGCAAATTTCAAACTGTTCTATTTCTATTTGTAGCCAAGAACACGCAAATTATGTGGTAAATTTTTTTTACAATTTGCTCTATCGAAACTGGTTCTAGCTATGCTCAAAAGTAGGTACCTATCGCAAACTAACGAAAATTGATTCAAAAATTAAAAATTCCGGAATATGTCGCTTATACTCTTAATTTTTTATCGTAGAACTCGAATCTTTCATCAGTTATGACCCAACTTGATTTTTTCAGCTCAAAACGCCGAATTGGAAGTTTAAATCACCAGTTTTGAAGTGAAAAACTTGTCTGATGAAAAAACAAACCAAAAAATTCGAGTTAAAAAATGAGCTGTCAAAATGTTGATATTATCCAGCCTATTTGAAAAATTAACCCTGGTAACCCTGCACAATGGGGGGGGGAGGACCCTTAAAGAAGTGATTTGACGGGCATGGTTCGAACAAAAAAAAACTTGACGGATTTGGGTTGAGGTACTTTCCCCGATATCGAATATGTAACTTTTTTTCGTCGCACCCTGTACAACTGCTTTTTTTTATCAGATATGGGGTGGCAGGGGTGGGAAGTGCGAAGGGTAGGAATTTTTTTCCAAGTTTTTACGTGCTGCAAAATTGGAACTAATCGACTGCTACAGTCTGGCGTGTGTAAATTGTAAACACGTTTCAGCTAATAAGGTCATTTATTCATTTTTCCTCCTTCAAATTGTAGTTTGGAGGGAAAACTCCCCCGAGAGAGGTCAAATTCAAAAATTATTGCAGTTTTCGAACTCAGCGCGAAATTTTAAACCATTTCGATATGTCGCACTGCTGTTTTTAAATTAATGTTTTTATTATAATGTGGCGGGGGTAGGTGGAATGGAGGTTGAAAATGTTTTTGGTGGGCCAAGCTATGCTGAGAGTTGAAAGTAGTCAGCAACAATTGTCTGATTTGCGTAAATTCCAATTATATTTCATCTAAATGGTGTCACTTCTTCAGTTTCCCCCTCAAATTCAAGTTCAATCGAGATGGATCGAAATCAAAAATGATGATGATTTTCGGATTCAACGCTAAATTTTGACCTATTTTGACATATCACATCGCTATTTTCGAGCAAGTATTCCATGGCTTAGTTGGAGTGGTGGAGGGGGTGGTTGGCTACCTTTTTCGTTTTCACAACTTCGCATTGTGCAGGAATTTTTCGCCCATTTTTGCGAGAATCGACTTTGAAGGACTTGATTCAACAAAAGCAATGAGAGTTTTTTGGTCCTCTCGTATGTTTTGGATAAGAGAGCTATTTTACTGTCAAAAATCATTTAAAATATATAAAAATTGCATTTGAAGTACAATAGAATGCAGTTGTGCAGGGTGCAACGGAAAAAATTACATATTCGATATCGGTGGAAGTACGTCAACCTAAATACGTCGAGATTTTTTGATTCCAGCCATGTACTCCAAATCACCTTTTTAGGGGTCCACCCCCCTCCCCCAATTGTGCATGGTTAAAATGTTGAAACTGGACTTCTTCGAATAAGGCGGATAGTATCGACATTTTGGCAGCTCAATTTTTTGGTTTTCAAATATTGGAAACCGCCAAAAGGCACATCTAAGACCTGTACTAAATCTGTATATCAAATTTCAACCCCCAGATCAAGTTAGAGGAAAGTTATGCTAGCGAATAATTGAAATAATAAATAAAAACGATCGAAAACTTACATTTCGAGACTATGAGAAGATACAGTGAGGCCGAAAAGTCGAACCAACCCCCTCCCAACTAAGAAAAAAGAACGTTGAATTCGATTTCTAGAGCACTTTTTGATGTTTGTATTGTAGACAATAAGCATTCGTCGTGTTCCTCAACATTTCCCCCCCCCCCACAGTTGCAGATACTGCTCCCCATACAAGCGACGCGATCAGAGTTGACTGTAAGACTGATAATGAAGGATAAAATTTCAAGCTTACAATTTCCTGTCGCGATTGACTCGAGTACACCGGCCCAACAACATCGACGTATTAAATTTACATCTTCATCGTTGCTGGTTAATCCAATTGACACTAAACGTTGACCTCGTCTCGGTACACTGCATTCGGACGCACATTCTCCACTTACAATCATTTAAACAACAGACGCTCCGCAGTCTAAGCAAACATTTCAGATTACCATGTCATCAACCCAAGTAGGTATTCAGAATATTCGGGACAACCTTTTAACGACGCCAGTACCGAAAATTCAAAAAAAAAAAAATAGAAAATCTTCAAGCTACGTACGTTTGAACAGAACAGTAAAAGCAACATCATTTGACGATCTCATTTTGGATACCTCTTTCAAGTACCATATGAAAAACTCCGCAACATCGAAGCTGTACTTTTCGAGAAGCTGCGCAGGAGTAAAAACGAAATAATCAAATACTCGCTTTGTCCGTTATTTCGCCAACAAACCAGATAAAAACGCGAGTAAAACGTAAAATAGGTACGTACAGAAAGCATTTCACAATGCGATGTCGGAACAAGTAGTGCCGATTACTTATCACGGTACCTACAATGTTACCAATGTAAACAAATAACGGTCCATTACTCCGCGTCTAGACCAGGTCAGACCTATTTCTAAATGCGGAACAAGCATTCGACGATGTTGAGCTAATGTCCGCGTGCAAAAACAAAAGATACACCAACTTACTACGATAGTGCCTGTTTTCGTGTTCGTTCACGGAAATCCTAATGCCAACACTTCGTTGTACCTGAGATGACTAAATAACGGCGAACGACGAGACGACATCGTAATGTCTCCGTATCTTTAACGTGGACGACGACCGGAGTTCTGTTCCATGCGAGCGTATAACGGTCAGCCCGCTGCTCACCAATTTTCGTTGAAACGTTACACTTCTTCTATTGTGATCGCATCACGCGTAAAACTAATTCATTTAGTACTCACCTCGCTCGAATAGTACCATACTATTCCACGCTATACCTTTACGAAGAATATATTACCAGATTATGCATGTGTATGAGGCGAGCGTACATTATATGCACGTACATTGCACGAGCATGTAATACTTACGTATTACGAGCGCAATTCCAGTTTAACGATTATATTTCCGGTTCACTGTAATAAATTTTTTAATCTTTATTTCATCATTATTATTATCATCATCATCATCACCACCATCATCATCATTATCATCATCACCGAGATAATTGTGCGAAAATATTATTTTGAAAAGTCGACTGATTCGAATGAAACATCGATAGTTGGAAAGATCGTTTAAAAAAAAATTGTAAAACCACATTTTCATTTATGACTATTGAAAAAATGCATTGCGAGTAAAAAGGATTCAATGGAGCTAAAAAGTCGAGACCCCCAAAGGGCACACCTTAAGGAATCTACTACATGTATATACCTAACTCCAACTTTCTAGCTCAGTTTGGTGGGGAAATAAGGAAGGAACAGCCCTTTTTCAGGGTCAAAAAGGGAAAAAACCCCCATATCGCCCCTCCTGGTTAACTCGAGAAGTTGATTTTTAGATATGCTTTACAAAATTTGATTCTCTATCAATTAGCTTAAAAAGGGGCAATTTTTGTGTTTTTGACCCCTCAGCACCCCCCCCCCCAAGATGGCGCAAAACTGAATTTTGACCCAAATTTTTCTTCACTCATATATATCTAATCCGCCGCCAAACTGAGCCGATTGGCCAAATTGGAACGATTTTAGTCGGTATCGAGCGGAGTAAATGATTTTAACGTTCGGGGAAAAAAATCAAATAAAATAAAGATAAATATCCAACATGGCTGAAAATCGTCTCAATGGTCTTTTAGGATCCCGAACGGATTTTGTTGATATCCCCCCTCCCCTCATCCGCCGCTGGTTGATAGACCCCGATAGCCTGGTTTTCATTGATAATAAGACATTGAAAATCAGGCTAAAAAAAAAAAAAGTGAAATTCTTACATAATAAACCAAGGGAAGAATTTTCAATCATTATTGGCTTTCGTAAATCGTTTTCAACCATTTTTAACCATTTTGGGGCTTCTAATCAAAAAAACCATTCGGCTAAGCGTAGTCACTTGCCCTAGGGTTAATTGATAAGGCATTAGTAAAATGCGATTTCTCATCTTGCCACAAATGTATGAGGCACTAAAGGGAGGTTTTTACTTCAATTTTTTTTCTTTGTAGGTTTTTAACAGCTTTTTTTTTTTTTAGATTTGGAGTAAAAGTATAGGTATTCCGGAGTAGTGCTGTAGATTTTTTTCATATTTTTCTAGCCTGATCTTGAAATCGACTTTGAAATTTGATAACCGCCTATAGGGTGCCCTTTCTTGAGTCGGCAGCTTGAAAAAATTATTTCACGATATTTTTTTTAATTGTTTTTTTGGGCAGAAGTTGACATTTAATGGAGGATAAAAATGGTTTTTGAAGGTTACAAAAAAGGCCAACCATACGCCACAACACAAAAATTGAGACAGATTCTAGAAAAAAAAGTAAAATACTCCTCATAACAAGCTATCATTTTGTCATTACAAAAAGAAAATCTGAGGAAGTTTCATACTACTCGCCCAAGTACCACAAGTACCCTTGTACAAAATGTATATATCTTTCAGCAGTGTAAAATCAATTGGAAAATTTCAAGGAAAAACTAAAATTCGATCAGAGTGCTTAAAATTGTCAATAGTTTAAAATGAATTTACTAGTGAGAGGGGGGGGGGGTACGTAGATATTGATTGAGAATTCATAGTGACGTGTCTGCCGTATACTTTTGACGATAAGCTGAGTAAAGCGAAATCTGCCACGAGTACTCATCCAAGCGATTCATCGATACAAACAAGCGACATTACGACATCATCATTTCATTTGCCACACCTTGTATTATACTTAGCGTAGCGCTAATAGTACGAAGAAGAAGGAGAAAATACCCGCGGGAATCGACCAGGCACAGGTATTGACGCATACAATTGCGAAAGATGAAGATGGAGAACAGTGCGACTTCGGGGACCTTCGCTTAGCGTAATTTTTCTTCTTTATTGACAATGATATCCTATCAGAGTCGATTACTTCTCTTCTCGCAGTTTGCGTCTGCTTGCTTGTCTCGGTTTCGTACAACAATACACAATTATCCATCCGCACCCGTGCCCGTGCCAAATCGATCGCTGCGTACAGTTTACAAAGTACAGTGCGGTGGCACATCGCGGACCAGTATTTTCAAAGTACGCCCAATTAACGAGCAAAGTTTTCACAGCAAACAATGATACCTAATTATCCGAATTGTAATAGGGTAAAAAGTTGAAAAATTACATCGGAATACCCCACCCCTTCTAGTCGATGTTTTTTCGAAGTATTTCAGTGAAAAAAATTTTGCTCGGTTGACGAAATCAAGATAAACACCGTTTCAATTTCGTACTTGAAATGTAGAGTCTGAAACTAAGAGGCTCGTCTCATATAACGATTCGCATATTTCCTCTCAGATCAAAATAAGGTTTCAACATTCGTAAGGTGTGCATAAAATTAAAAAATATACATGGTGCAAAATGAAAGCTAATTTTTTTTTCCCCCAAGAAAAAGGCATAGCCAACACGTTGGTTCTGCGATGAAGAAGGGTGAACCATGAGCGAAATCAACATGTCTGCCCTTATCTCTACGCAATAGAGCGTGAAATGAATAAAAATAAATAAGTAGAAGGCAAAAAATGAATGAATGACGATAAATACATCGGCTATCTAGTAGCTAGTTAGCTACATAAAAACTAGGCGAATTCGAAACACGACTGCCAACGATGTGCTACCATAGCGAATGTAGTCTATCGGACTATCGATGACATCGGCATGTCATGTATACGGCACCTGCAAACGGAATCCGTTATAAGCAGAGCATGAAGGACGGCTATGGTGAGCAGGACAGCGGAAATGGTCATTTCTAATAGTATTTTGCTATGTACAAGCAATATTGTACATTCATGTATAAGTGTACTGTACTTATCGAATCGAATGCCAGCGTGAACTATTCAACGTTGAAATTAAGCTTGTTCAACGTACTCGTAGGTGGTAAGAATTTGCATACGGGTGGCAACTCTATTTACCGAGCAATTAGCTACTTATAATTCGATTTACTGCAAAGGGATGTGAAGAATGAGCGTTGATCGCAACTCGATGGCGCAAATTCGTACCGGGTTACCAATTTTTGGAAACACGTCGCAATGGGTTGGATTTAACCACATAGCTAAGGCGAGTCTAGGTCTAGCGCGCGGTACAACGTGTACATCGATGACCTGTATTCTTGACACCCAACACCCGAGCCCTCTGACCAGTCATCCATACGTTATCCTTGAGCTACTTATGCGTAACGTAACACGTATTGTAGATATATTTACTCGTATGCGGACATATGAGTCTATCAGTAAGAACGAAGGAAAGTGTACAGCAATATCTTAAGTACACCGCAAAGTCCTACAATAATTTAACGTCGTCGTCATCCTACTTCCAACACATAAATTGCAAGTAGAAAGATGACTAACCATTACATATGCGTATGGAGCATGCGTAGGTTCTGAGTTGGAGGTACGTTCTTACACTGACGACACACACATTCGTACGATGAAAAAAAAAAAAAAACAAAAACGAATGAAATACCTTAATTTAAATCCGAGCCACGTAATACGAGTATCACGCCCGAGATGATGATGCGGGAAGTTGGTATAAATTTAGTTTTGATGAATGCGAATAAACGTTTCAACGGTCGTCGGTTGTGATATCAGTAAAATACATATTGTAAATTGCTCTTCAGTACCATGCTCGCTACATATGAATATGCTAAGTACAACTTGTACGTACTTTATATTCTCGCAATACGCCGAATTGAATACGATCCCTACTCTACTTTCTAGCTATCTTTTATTAACGCTAATTTTCGAAATTAAGGAACCAATGGATGAGAAGTAAAAACGATCGAAGAAACTTTTACAAGATAAATCGACAACAACAATCGTGTCTATATTTTCTTTTTCTTTCGATTTCCAACGTGGAGTAAAGCAATGTGTGACCAAATTTTTCACAAATGCAATGAGCCATTGTCCTAATCTGATGATAGGTATTGAAATTCAAAGTGAGAGTTACCGAATTGCTAAAAAAATTATAAAATTTTTCCAAAAATATTATTGAATATTATACAAAGTTTGTCAAAATCATAAAAAGGATCATCGGTGTCACCTTTGTCATCTCCTTCCAGATTCACTTCAAAATCATTGGGGTTAAGATCAAGGCTGTCCATATAATTATCGATTTCCCAACATGAATTATACAATTAGACCATATTAAGGGGGTGATTTTCACTGCACTATCCTTAAAAAGCTACTGAAGTACCTCAAACTCATTTTTGTTATTGTTACCTACATTGCTGCAAAATGAAATATTTATGGTACCTACTCATTAAAAATTTTTGGACAGAATAACAATTCTATCAGAAAGTTTACTTTTTCATTACATCCCAAATCAACTGGATAGGATTTAGCTTGCAGTGATATGGGGACAAACGTAATAGTTTCACCCAATACTCAGCTGCAAGACCATCAATGACGTAAGAGTCGTAGAAATGGCGGACACTCCTCACTAGATTTAATAGTTCAATCTTGAGCATTTTGATATTTGCCTCAACATTTTTTGAAACCAGCCATTGAAGTATTTCCGGCTTATTCCAACTGGTATTTCGGATTTGACGCAACGGTACAGCGCATTATCAAGAACTGTAACCGTTTTATGAGACTTAGATAATCCCTTCAAGATTTTTGTAAACCATCCATAGAATTTCTCTCTTGAATGAAAGCGAATTGTCATTTTTTTTTTCAATTTAAAACATCTTTTCTGACCACTTTGTAAGAAAGAGGTACCTATCAATCTTAAACTACATAATTCGACTTTTAGTTACCTACTCTGAAGCCTAAATTTGATATGAACTGTATCTACTTACCAAACAAACTACAGTCTACAAATTCTAAAAGGAAATTCTACCTGAGGGTTCTACTATGTTCCCAAAATTAATTACTTAATAAACTTATTGTGCAATACCACTCATTTTTTCGTGATAATCTGATGTTTTGTTAAGACTCCAAAGTAAACCGACCGTTTTCTAAAAAACCCTCGGCGCTCCCAATATGGCCATTAATGGATCGTTTACCCTTATCAGAAGGGTCCTCAAGACCACAGGTAAGTCTTTTCTTCACTGCATCGTGCTTCGATTTAATAGAGTTGTCTTTCCATTTTTTATTAAATGTATGTCCGGCGTTTATCCAGGTTTCGTCTAGATAAAAAATCTCGTTACCTTGTTCTCGGTATTCACGAACTATTTTAATGTACCTCCGCCGCCACAAAATGATTTCTTCTTTTTCCATTAAAAAACCATCACGTCCTCTTCTAGTAAATCGAAACTCCATTTTGTTCAAAACACGATACAAAGTTGTCCTAAATAACTGTGGTAGGGCGGGATCGTCTAACATTTTGGCACAAATTTTGTCCAACGTCAGCATCTCTTGTTTCGTAAAAAAGGAATGGACAACTCGTCGAATAGCTTCCGTATTTAAGCTATCTGTTTTATCATATGCTGATGCCCTTTTTCTTTTTTTGTTAGGACTTTTCACAGTGTCAGTTGATTTATACTCTTGACGAACGTTCCTAATAGTGCACAAACTGATGCCTAAGGTATTCTCCAACGATTTTTTCAATAATACCCATCATCAGATAAGGACAACGGCACATCACAATTGCGAAAAAATTGATCACACGTTGCTTTACTCCTTTGCTGACGCATTGACCTTTTTATTTTTGAATGCCAAACAAAATTGCGCGGTTGAAGAGGTTGAAAGTTCCGTACTAGTAAAATTACCGGAGTCACTTGGTGTGGAAGGAATCTCTCTAGATCAGGTTCCGACATGTCGTAAAAATTGAACATAAACAGTACAGAAACAATGTTCATAAAATCGGAAAATAGGTGAAATGTTGGTTAAAAGAAGTTAAATAGTGGAAAATAACACGTTAACACCGAGTAAAAACTCGGAATTATCAATAGCACTATAGATGTGCTTCTAATTCACGGGATATGTGTGCATTTACTCATTCGCATCCGTAAATATTTGAAAAATTACCCTTATCATAGAAAAATATAACGTAAAAGTCAAGCCATCAGTGTACCTGTTAAATTAACGTAAACATATAAGTGCGATTAATTTCATACATGCTTTCCTCGAAATTAAATTATGAAAAAATGTTGTACGCAGATTGACATATATAAATAACATTACATTTGCATGCTTTGTTATGCACAACAGTGCGATTGATATTTCAAAGTCATGAAGTAGCGACAGTGAAACAAGAATTATATGGTTAGTAAGGTCTTAAAATGCTCAACTTGTGACAGTGTGTTTTCTTTTTCTTAAATGGAATAGACCATAGGAGGCTGAAATCTGGCATGTAGATTTGGCAGGGATCTTAGATGTGCAATTTGAAGGTTTCAGGCGTTCACTCCAATACGTACCTGAACTCTTACCACTGAATATGAAAAATCATCGCAGAACGCTATGTTTTTTATTCCACCGAGCGATGGAGGAAATTCGTGTATCAGCGGTATTTAATCAGACTCAAAAAGCAACGCGTTGCGATGCTTAAACCAGAAAAATATCTTGCAAGTACATTACTTACAATCTCGGTACACGTTCTCGCGGCGTACTAAGCACATTTACATATACCTACATTTTATTAACCCATTTACACGCTACGAGTTGTGTAGAAGTGTACATAATAAGTACGCAGTAAGTGGTATACTCGAATTGAATTGATTCGTCTTCGTATTCCGAATGATTAGAGATGCTATGCGGCAATGTGTTACAGCACTGTATAAATTTATACAAAACCGTGTTTTCTTCGGTAATTTAGAATACGTACGTACCAACGAACACGAGCGTAGACGCCACGACGATTACGACGGCGACCGACGACCCGTCTTCCTTCAGCAAGCCAACTACGCCGTAATATGCGGGATACGATTGTCGTTATGCGCTTTTACGATTGTGAAAAGGCTCGAGCTTACGACAAATCGATCGGTAAGTAATAAAATACCTAATACGTTAGTACCAAGGTTACGACACAGTATTACTCAGGCTGAGGTTTCTCGCACACATGCATACCGTGTCCCCTACACCCGATGACATAGAGATTAATTCATAAATGCGATTAGTATACCAACGCTGGCGGTAACTCTTGGAAGTACTATTTCTTTCCAGACATCTTCGTGCGAGTGGCACAACTAAACGAAATCGAAGAATTTCATTTCCAACAAAACGACTAGCGAGATTCGGCTGAAAAAATCAATTCTCACACATCTGCAATTTGCTCTTACCTTCCCTTCCTAAATCGAACCACCAATTCGAATGAATCTCATCATCGAGTTTCCAAGATTTGCACACCGTAGGTAGATTAGGTACACCATAAATATACGTGGCAGTCAGCCACAGTATGACTCATTCGATACGCCGTTACCGCGCGGTCACCAGCTACGTCATGATTCGTAGAAAACAATAGCACAATGAATACAAGTATCGAGTCGAGTACCGAGAATGACCAAGGTGAAAACTGATACTTGGGAAATGGCTCGTGTTACTTTATCCGCGGCAAAGAAACACATCAGCTTAATCAATGCGCATATAAGTAGCTAAGCGCAGAAATAGAATATTTATGCTCTTCTGTACACTAACGTAAGTAGGGCTGCTTCTCATAAACGAAACCGACGCCATGTTCGCGAATTCCTCCTCGGAAGATGATATGGTGGCGAAGACGCGCACATCAAATATCAAACAATACCCTCAGTTAAGATAATATAAGATGAGACGAGGCGAGACGAGGCGAGGCGAAACGATGCCGCGATCGACGAGCTCTCCA
This sequence comes from Ferrisia virgata, assembly GCA_900060175.1. Lineage (NCBI taxonomy): Eukaryota > Metazoa > Arthropoda > Insecta > Hemiptera > Pseudococcidae > Ferrisia > Ferrisia virgata. The sequence continues at coordinate 8,896 of FIZR01014378.1, read as the reverse complement.
AACCGGAAATATTTTAAAAGCCCGTTTTACGTAATTTCAATCGCATCTCTTCTTCGCCTTCTTACGTTCACTCTTGCCGTCACGATATTCTACACATAACACACTGCCGCAATAATGGTATGTACTACGTAATGAGAACACTGGAAAATGCAGCCACGCAGTAAATTATTAACCGAAGAAAATTAACGCAACGAGATTAAATCATCCATCGTCGAGAAGCCGCTCAATCACCGTGAAACAATGCTCCGTCTCGCCGCACACATCGCCCCCTACACAGCTCGACATTTCACACTGCGATGCCCGTCCATCGTCCTCCTCGTAGCTGTTGTAGTCGTCATCATCATTGTCTTCCTCCGTCAAATCCTCTATTAATTCTTGTCGAAGAAATGATGATAATGATGATGATGATGGTGGTGGTGGTGGCGATGACGAAGACGAGCAAGAAAGAAAAGAAGAAAAAAAAACGAATACTCGAATTTTCTACTTTTTTTCCAAGGTCAATTACCAAACGTTTAACCAAAAAAAAAAAAAAATAAAAAATAATCATCGCTTCAACGCACCGTCGCGCCGTCATTATTCCGTACAAATGATTTTGTCCCTCCTCTTTTTCTTCATACAGAATTTCGTCGGTTTATAAAGCAATTCGCGAAGCTACACTATGAATCCAAACGTAACGTAGTTCGCTAAACTGATACAAAAACAGTGATAAATTACATTTGAGGAAAATAACAGTTCGAAGTAACAATTCGTCAGATAGAAAACTTTACCTGCACGTAATACTCATCCATAATTCTATGAAGTGAACGCCGGATTTGATCGTAAATATGAATACATCATACAACTGAGTAATGGCTTGAAATTGTATTCATAATGGAAACATATACGAATATCTCGTACGTAGTATGTGCATCGAAACGAATCAACCAATTCACTTATCGTTAATTTCGATCGATTTTCAAAAACCAAAATACTTTAACCAAGAATTTAGAAATAGACGAGTACGTCGAAGAAGAGGTGGAAAACATCAAAGCATCTGGCAACTTCCAAAAATTAACATTACACATACGTTCGGGATTCTGAAGTCGTTCGAGTTAATGAAAGAGAAAAAAGCTTCTAATTGAGAAAACTTTCTGTTTTCATGTTCAATTTTTTTTTTCCTCCTTTTTATCAAAGGCAAAAATAATACGGGCCTCATAATTCGAACACTCGTCTATACTTACATACACATAATCGAGCGATTCTCGTACTATTTAAAGCCCAACACGTACGCAGCGAAGTCGAATAGAAATTTTCGTCAACTTTTACGTCGTCGCCATCGGTTCGTCCTTTTCACATGCTATAATGAGGAGCCTTCTTCTGTAGGACGGACACGATTTGCTAGCTAAAAGGTAAGTATACGGTGTTCGTACGTACCTTACCTACCTACCTACCTATACCTATACACGAGCAATAATCATCAACAAAAACGAAACACCGTCATTATATTTGTAAGTTAATTAGAAAACGAAGCTAACGTCGTTCGCGTCGTCGTTTCGTCGGTGAAAATAAATATCAAAAGTTTTTGAAAGGACGTAAAATTGCACAGTACCAAGTTCGCTACATATATATGTAGGTAGTATATGTAAGTAAAGCATACGCATTCAAACGCCACGTAGCTGTAGTAGGCAGCGATGGTAAAAGTAAAATAGGAAACGAAATGAATGTGCGAGCGTAAAAGCTAAAAGGCAAAATGAAAAAAGAAAGATATCGTCCGCGACAGCGAATGGCGAGAGGGTAAGTTTGGTGGCGGAGAAAAATAACACTACAACGAGCGACCGAATGCGACCGTACAGTAACTTTTCCTCCCAGATAAAAGAAAACTACTGTCGGGTAATTGGCGATGATCTGGAAAAATATGTCGTCAATTAGGGGTGGTTTTACTAGTGTGAAAAATGGCTTCGTTGTGGTACCAGTTAAGACTTATAGATGGGCACACACTCGAGGCGGCGATGAAGTAGAACGAACCACGAGAAACAAGACAGCGTACCCAATTGTGTACGCCTGACTGGGGCAACGTGTTTTGGTCTTTGCCACCACGATGAATGACGAATACCTATTTAAACCTCCAAAAATATTGTACTCGACGTTCTCGCTATCCAGGTGTCATTACACACACACACACACACACACACACACACACACACACACACACACACACACACACACACACTACCACCAAAATACAGATACTCCATCGTGCACCTGCAAACTGCGTATATATAGGTATAAGTATACAACACCTACACTCGCGCAATCGGCTATAAAAAATTAGAAACCAGTTCAGGTCGTCGCCTCAACTTACACACACACACACACACACACATGCCAATACATACGTAAAATTAAGAACAGATTCAAAGAGGAAAAAAAAAGGGGTATAAGTACTAATTTACGGAAACATTTCAAATTTATAATAACTTTTAAAAATTAAGTTACACACAACTACAACGATAAATCGTGATAATAATCATTTGTTTTAACTGCCACTATCTGGCAACGTTGCGCTGCTCCGGGCCACGCCACGCCACGCCGAACGATACACCGAATTTAGAATTTATTTCGAATGTATTTTATAAATCTGTAGCAGACAGACTGCGAGAAATACTTTTCACAAATAACGTAACCGTACGCGAACATTTCATCGTAGTTACGGTTTTTAGAAATAACTTGAACGCGGTGCGAACGAAATCGAAATAGGACTACACTTTCCGCGTAATATATTCAAAACAAAGCCGCAGGTTAAGGCAAGGGTGGCACGACGTGGCGGAGACGAGATTTCAAAGGTGTTTATGCTGTTTATCCGACGTGCAAAGGTTCGAAAAAGTAAAATCCGAGTAATTTAAATTTCGTTACTATTCGCCTTTTCGGTTGGCTTTTGTAGTCGTAGACGCTCGGCTTATTTAGTTGAGCGTAAAATTCTCACACACTACAATGTGCTTGTGCTGTAACATATGTCAACCTCGTTTTACTTCAACGGTGAGATTGAAATTTTGGCTGTTACACACTTTCGTCAAAATTCTCCTCTTAAACAATATGAAATACATGTACCTACAATCGTACAAATTACCAACAAGGAAGATGAACCTTGAGCAAAGCGGACCATACGCTCGACAACTAGTTCAGCTGTGTTTGTGGCGCTGGCGTATTCATTACGTTATCATATATACCTTTGAATTTACACCTGCCATCTGCCTACATAATTTTGATTTTGTTTTCGAGATTTATTATAATTCTTTTTCGAGCATAATGTACAAATCAGTGCTACCGAAAGAGCAAGAAACGATTTCTACAAACAAAAATCAATTCATAAAATACAGCAGGCTCGCTACCGAGAAAATTTCTCATCTGCTAACAGATATAATAATTCGGTTCGACGCTTCGCACCTATCGAGTTACGTGCAAAATTCTTTAAAAACTGCGAAGAAAAAGCAGATTGACGCGATGAAAAAATTATAAGCAACTGTCGTCCAAGTTTTCGCACACGTACGTGTACAAGTCTGCAAAAAACTTGAAAAGGCGAGGCGAAAATTGAATGAAAATGAATTTAAAAAAAAAAAAGCCTAAATGAAAGTTAAAATCGATTGTGTCAACATACAAGTCGCATTAAAAATACATTTAACCGTTTCGACGACGACGATAATCGCGCTCAACGTTTCGAAAAATTGCTACTACACGGAGCGAAATTTGGCAAGAAGTGAAGGGAAGGTCTACAGGAGAGCCTTACGATGATATTTTACGCGATGTAATTTTTTCAATCACGTTTTACTTCGTTTTATGCTATACATAAAATAAGGTGATAAATATTTTGTCAAAAATTGAAACATGAAAATGCGAGCTCTAGTCTCTGATCTTGACCATTTTACATTGAGCTGGATGATATTACAAGATTTCAATATTCTACACGTAAAAAAAAGCACTACTTCGCGATACTTTTTTGGTCTGATTTTCCTGACATAGGTATTCATACGACATTTTCACGAGCAAAAATTTTCAAATTTCAAATTAAAATCATTGGAAAATTAATTTAAAGGTTCAAAAAATGCACAAAAAATTTCTAACATATAGCGAACGAAAAACGAGCAGACAAAATGTTATTTTCATCCCTAACCATGGATGCCGTATAAGAGCACTTCAAAACCACGAATATGTTGGATAAACTGCTACGTATAATCAAGCAGGTGGTTCGTTGAATTGAAAAACACTGCAAGGGAAACGAAAAACGATGAGAATAATGTTACCGCGCGTTCATCTCGCATGACCACCCTTACTATTATCAGAACACTCTTTTCTTTCTCGCTCTCTTTCTCTCTCTTTCATTCATCTAGACCGCGTGTTTTAATCGCTGGGCCTCCTGTTGAAGAAGTAGGTAAATTTCCAAAACTAGGGATGCGCATTTGTGTGCTATAATCATCGCAACTGAAATCGTATACATTGTGTGGCCGCACTCGAAAGTGGAATAGTTCTGTATTGATGATGAATGGGTTCGAAGCACATATGAAATGCAGGTATATCGCCCTATCGTTCAACATGGCCGATAAAATCGAATAAGATGAACTGATCTACAATGTGATGGTTGTACATAAGGTTTATAACACGGAATGAGGGAAGAATAGCAAGATTAGAGCGAACATTTGTAACATATGGCAAATGAAGAATGGCTTTTTACCCAACCGGCTAAGATTTATAGAACGAAATTTAATTTTATTGTTTAAAACAATCAATCGTACTTAGGATTTTTTTGTGTACACTAATTTATTTCAATTAATTTTACACGTCTACGTAGTTTAAATCTTAATACAATTCAACATTCGAATACAACTTTTTCACAATTATTTTACACGAATTGATAATTTTTTTTTCAAATACCTATACGTTATAATCAATCTTGATAAAACTAACACTATTCAGAATCAATCACACGAGTACACTGATGAATTCGTCGATTCGTTCGTCGAACACAGAAGCAGCAATTATGAAAGAAGTACAAAGATCATTAGTGTAGCACAACCTCAACTTACACAGAATGAACGGTTTCTATATTTTTTCGAGCCAATGTTACATTACAAACTCTTACAATTTGAGCGACAGTTAAAAGGCAATAGCAAACTGGCAACGTAATGTGACCTCAAAAAAAATGATTAAAGATTATATTGGCAGGTCGCGACCCTGTCGCGGATGGAGTTTGTATCCGACCTATTCAACTTTGCTGCAGATAGAAAGAATGGGTACATTGGTAACGTAACAGTAAGAAGTAGTAATATCATTGAATACACGCATACAAAAAGCCACAAAATATGCAGTAACTTTCTCGTGAACACAGTGTTACCAATACCGAGCATACGCGAACAATGAATAATACCTCCAGCAACACGGTACTTACATATTCTACGAATTATTCAAGAGCCAAGAAGGTCGGTTAATCAAATCCAATTTTAAGTTTACTGCCTTCAAAAATCTAGAACTCAATACTTCTCAACGAAGCAAAAAAACGAGAAAAAAATATAATACACGGGATAAAAACGATTTTTTTTGCACGCTTGTTTTCCAATTTTGAAACCCGAACATTACACATAGAATATCAAAAATTAAAACAAGGTATCATAATGCGTTGATTTTTATGAAGTAAAGAACAGCAGTGCTGTGCGATGCTTTTCCACAATCAGTGTCGGGGGAAGATGTAGATAGTGATATTTTGAACCCCCAAAAAATACTCGACTAAAATCTTCCAGCTCAATTTGAAGAGGAGATATGAGAGGAATCGCCTTTATTCGGGGTGATAAAGGGAGAACTTCCATATAACTCTTTCTAATTGATATGTAGGACGCTAATTTTTTGGATTTTAGCCATTTAACGCCTTCTTCTCAGAATTCTGACATTATTAATTGTTTAATCGGGGGAGGGGGGAATAAACATCTAACATGGGCAAAAATGTAGTTCTACGAAATAAAAATTTTATTTTGTTGATACCCCTCTTCTCATCAGTCGCAGATTGATAATTGGTAATCCTTTGATTTTTATTGACAGTATGGCACAAAAATTAGGCCTAAAAAAATGCTTTCGATCTTTCCAGAGATTTGGCAAAAAGTATCAAATTTCTTCTTCAGAGACTGAAATGTAAGTAAGTAGTTGAGAACTATTCAGAAGTGCCTACTACAACAAACAAAGCGTCGACTGGTTTAAATTTTACTCTTAAATACGCGGGAAATTCGAGAACATGATTTCAACGCGTCATTCTTCACGAATGAAAGAAAAAATAAAAGGAATCTGCCTGAAAAGCGTGTCTTGGCGAGATATACTCGTTGTATAAGTAGGATCTAACAAGGTAGGCGTGCACCAAATTGATGGTAACCCGCTAACGTAAGAACAAACTGAGCCACGAATAAAGAGAGAAAACCAAAACGAGCTGCGTACATCGAGTAGAAGTGATAATTAGCCTCATTGTATATCCCACTGTACAGCTCAACTTATAACAATAATCTAGGAAGTTACAGCCGAGTGGTGAAGGTCAATGGTATATAGTTGTCTGATCATATATTCGTGTCGTTTTAAGAAGGGTTGCTCCCGGCGCGTACACAGTCTACACACCACTTTTCAGTCTGTATAGCATATTCACTAGCGTCATCTTCCAGTTTACTTCGCTCCTCTCCCATTAAAAAGTTATTACATTCTTCGAATATATGTAGATTGTAGAGCCAGATAGACCGTTTACAAGTAGAAAGGGCGAAGAAAAATATCGCCCGTGTAATAAACTCGAGCATACGTAGATCAAAAATGCTGCTTCGAATAACCTTTGATACAAAAACACAGTGGTTCGAAAAAGTAAACCAATTTCAAGTAATGAAAAGAATGATCAATTTGGTAAATCTATACTCTAGAGAATAGGAGCGACGGAGTGAATCGTTTGCTTTCAAGGCTCATACAATTTCCACTCATTTTGACCGAAGTGCAGAAATTGTTTTATCCCGGGTTTCAAATCGACGAAAACTGTACCTAAAAAAAATTTACTAAAACTCCATATTTTTTTTTTTTCACTCCACCTTACTGAATATCTTGCATGATTAACACAATACATCGATATCTAATATACATATATTAGCTCGCAGGTACTTATGAGATAACTACAACGAGGAGGGAAAGAAACGAGGAAACATTTTAAAGCAGAGTGCAAAGTTTGTTCGAGCGGTCTTACCGAAACCAAGAAGTTAATAAGCACTCATAGAATACAATTTGTTGACAAAACTTTTGTAAATTCTTCGCTTTTTCTGAAACTTTTACAATCTTTGTAACTCGTAAATAATAGAAAAGCAAACGAAAAAATTAATTCGAACGAATTTTCATTCTCTGTTCGCTCAACGACGCGACCCTACACCTTCGATAAGGTTCTAATTTAACATTCGTATATGTTTTAGCAAGAATTTATCACAATTTTTTATTTGTTGTTGAAAGGATTCGCTTTTTTTCTCTTCCACATTTGCTTGTCTACCTACAGAAGATTAGTTTGGAGGTACACCGAATCGGCGAATTTCATAAATGCGAACTTTTGAACCATAAAAAAAGTATCTATACGGAAACGCATACGTTGTAGGTATCTGCAGTATGTACAATATATAACATTTAATGTAAAACTGATATCACAGCCTCACAGCGATGAAAAATTGATGAGTACAACGGAAAGGAAATACTGAGAAATTTGTAGTAAACACACACACACACATATATATATAAATATAAATACATAATTATGGAGTGGAAGTGAAACAATTTATCGTTAATCCTGATTCAATTTTCCTTCAACTAGAAAAGATACATCAACAATTGATCCATGCCAAGAATAAAGCTTCGAGTTCGTAATAAAACTAATTTTAAGCGTGTTTATGTGTGTTTTATTTTATTATCATTATTTCTCGCCAATTTTCGATAAACGTAGAACGTAGTGTAGTGCACAGAGGTAAATATATAAAATTATTAGCTGCTTTTATGTTATGTGTGTAGGTGATAGTTGGAAAATATCACGATACACGAAAAGTTTAGTTTCATTCGTATAGTAGGAAAGTTTAAAAATCTTTCTCGGCGAAAATCTTATCACGCGATAAATATCTGGAAGAACATAAATAACGATATAATTTCGCAAATTTACTTCGTACAGAAGCAAAAGTTTGGCTCGTCTTTAGAAAGATGTCGAAGCGAGTATTTAATTTTATATATACGCTGTACGTAGGTATTATATAAGAACGCGCAGGCACAGAAATAAATAAATTAAAAGTAACGATATCTTTTCGTATTTGTTCAGCGTAGAGCGTAGATTATTTTTGAGGTATCATTTTAAAGGTGGTTCGACGTTTGTACGCTCGATTTTCAGATGCCACAGGCACCACCATGAGTGATCGTTGCTAGGATAGTTTTTAGAAAATGTATACAGGGTGTTTCGGGAGTGGATGATAATAGGGGGGGGGGGGAGAGGTGATACACCAGACCTTGTACAATACATTTCGAATTATTTTATTGTATCCATTTTGGTTTTAATACTTTATAACTTGAAAAATAAGAGTGATAGGGACCTGCAGGAGAGAACTACTTTGAAAGAGCAAACTCAGGGCTATACTCTTGATGCATAATATTGGCATGTTACTCCAAACTTTTTAAAAATATTTCAAAAAAAAAAAATTTGTAAGATTTTTTCAACTTTTTTTTACATTCAACTCTTTTTTATTATTCTTCTAAACCTCCAACCATCACTTTCTTGGTCTCAAATTATTCGCCAGATTTTCCTCTACAAATTAGGACCAACAGGAAAAAATTTACTCTTTTTGTTCAAATTTACAATCAAAATTCTAGAGAACCTCGTTGCAACATTTAT
>FIZR01014377.1:0-18397 GCA_900060175.1 Ferrisia virgata | reverse complement strand
TTTTTCGAGTTTTTGTGGAATGTGATTCTTTTTTTTTTTTTTTTTTTTTTGATACATACTCGTATTATAGGTATTTGGTTTTGGGCGTTTTATAATCTTGGTAAATTGATCGAAGGAGATGAAAGCCTTTATAGCCTGCCTTATTATTTTATTCTTTTTTTAACCTTATTCGTTTGTTTTTAATTTTATTTGTTTGTGATTTCGTTTTTTTTTTATTTTTATTTCATTTTATTCTTATTTTACTAGCGTAATTTTCTACGCCATGTTGTCAATGGAAAACGGGGCTATTGCGGTCTATCGAACCACGTATGATGAGGAAGAGAATTTCGACAAAATTTTTTATGGGATCTTAAACTACTAAACTATTTTTGAGCATGTCAGATATATTTTTTTTGCTTTATCTTGAAAAATTTTCAACTTTTCAACTCGTGATTGAATTTGAAATTTTTGAACTCGCTTCGATTTATGTTGAAACTTTTGAAATTGTTCCAAATTTTGATTATTATGTAAATTCGGAAGCCTTCAAACTTTGAGCTCATTTTTCTCGAAAACGATGTGCTTTTAAAAAAAATTTATAAGAACCGAAAATGTGGAGCGTGAAATTCCTGACCATTAATATGCCCTTAATTTTCCTTCAGGATGCACTATTAGCGAAATATTGGCAAAAAATTAAAAAAAAATTGAATTTAAAAACCTTGTGCCAAAGTCATTTATGGTAATCTTCCATTGAGAGTTTTTCATCAAAAACTTCAAATTTAAAATCAAAAATAAGATCAAAAACGTTACTTCAAAATATTACATCTTCACAAAATTACCTCCAGTCTTAAGATACATCCATGATAAAAAAAATTTGGACACTTCTCCTTTTCAGGAAAAAATGAAAACCTAATGATTTTGCAGAAATTAAAAACCATCATTATAAATTTTTTCACCTTTAACATTTCATAAATTAAAGAATAAATAAAATTTCTTTAATTTTTTTATTGATTAGTTTTTGTTAATTTTTTTCAATTTTTCAATTTCTTTAGTTGGACATCCATGTTAACATAAAGTGCAAAAGTCATTCATAATCATCTTTCATGGTGAGTTTTTGATCAAAAACTTCAAATCAAAAATGCAACACAAAACATTACTCAACTTAGAAATTTTAACATGAAATCTAAAAATTAGGTATACTCATGTTCCATGACGAGTTTTTGATCAAAAATTTCCTAATTCCTCTTTGCACTTGACATATCAACCCCCCCCCCTCTACAGACATATCCATGCCAACATTTTAGCGTAAAGTGCAAAAATCATTCGTGATCATGTTTCATCGAGTTTTTGATCAAACACTTCAAATCAAGAAATCAAAATATTACTCAACTTAGACATTTTAACATGAAGCCCAAAAATCAGCCATGCTCATTTTTAACATTTTAACATAAAGCCCTTGCAACAAAAAGATTGCACCAAAAACATTTGGTACATCAAAAACGTTACGCTTTTCAAAAAATAAGCCTTAGTCTTGAGACATATCCTTGTGAAAAATGGTTGCGTACTAAATAAATAAGTTTCTTAAATTCTTTAGTTTTTTTTAATTTTTCAATTTTTTTAATGTTTTTAATTTTAACATTCTTTTGTTGACGTGGATATGTCTGAGGGATGTGACGTTTTTATGGATGTTCAATTGAATAATTGAAAAACCAAGAAAATAACCTTAATTTTGATAAAATAAAAATTTCAGACCTAACCAACTTATCAAAATTCCTAGTGAGAAACAAGTTATATGCACATATGTAAGTAAATAAATTCATAAATGATTAGGGAAATAACCAAAATGATTGAAGCGAAGGGAAAAAATTGTATTCTAAATAAATAAATAAAAAAATTTGAAGAATAAAAAATATTGATGACTTTTGCTTTTAATGTTGATAGATATGTGTCAGAAAAACTGCTCAAATTTGTAATTTAACCCTCCCCCTACAATTTTCGATCAAATTAGAAAAATACGGGGAAAAATGTTTTTTTGACACGGATATGTCTTAGAAGTGGGGGCCATTTTGTGAAAACGTGACGTTTCTGATGTAACGTTTTTGATCAAAAACTCGTTATGTTGATATGTTATCTTTAAAAATTGAAAAATAAAAAAAAAACTGATGACTTTTGCACTTGATATTAAAATGTTGACACGGATGTCTAATTTAAAAAAATTGACAAAAGAAAGACATAGGAAAATTAAAGAATTAAAAAAAAAACAAAAAATTACAAAAATTAAATACCTTGTGAAAAAAATTTATGACTATTACATTTTATGTTAAAACGTTGACATGAATGCCTAAAAAAATTGATAGAAAAAAAATAACAAAAATTGAAAGATTGAAAAAATTAAAAAAGCGAATGACTTTTGCTCTTCATGTTGAAATGTGGACACAGATGTCTAATGCAAAAAAACTGTAAAATAAAAAATAAAAAAAAATTACCTTGATATGTTATATATCCATGGTCTAGAATTTTTCTTCAAAAGGGAAGAGTGCCTAAATTAAAAAATTTTTTTTTCACATTTATTCAACTTGGACATTTTAACATAAAGTGCAAAAATCAAAACTGTTACATTAACAACTTGACACTCTCACAAAATGACCCCCAGCCCTTAGACTTATCCATGTCAATAATTTTTGGTTTCGGTAAAAAAAATAAAATAAAATAGATACAATCAAAAAAAATTTAATGATGAAAATAATGAAATAATGGGGGAAAAAATGAATAGAATAATAAAAATAAAATGAAAGAATAAAATTAAATTGAATTTAAAAAATAAAATAAAATAAAAATTAATTTTAAAAATAAAATAAACAAAATGAAATGAAAAAAAATGGAAAAAAATAAAATAAAAAATGAACGGAATAAATATCTGATATGGCTAAAAATGGTCTCTCAATCATCTTTAAACACCTCAGAACGAATTTCAGCTATCCCCCCGCCCCCCTCATCTGCTGTTTTTATTGGTAATATGACATAGAAAATCAGGCTAAAAAGACTTCACATGTTTTATTATTTTTCAGGCTGTACAAAACTATGTAGCTATATAAATGGAGAAAATCGTTTCTTTTAGAAAAATTCAAAATACGCGACTTCTTCCATTTTTAAAATTGAGTTTGTACCGTCTAAAAAGTAAAAAAAAAAAAAATACAAAACGTGTTTTTATGGTTTTACATGGTCTACCGTGACCAAGTTAATACCGAAAAATTAAAACAATTTATTATCAATTTCTTATATAAATTTTGAAATTTTAAGCCAATTAGTGGAACGGTGAGGGCGGTGGAGGGAAGGCGTCAAGAGTCATGTAATGGACGCCAAATTTTTACCATCTATATTTGAAGTCATTTTGTAACTTTTTTTCGCTATCCTCGCTAACTATGAGAAAAAAAAAACTCAAATTGAAAACCTTAATATTCGCATTGTAATGATTTTCCCAATAAAACTGAAATTTATTGATTTTTCAGTTTCATGTTTTACGCATTTACTTATTTCCATACTGATGGGATAAGCTGAACAGTAATGTTCCACTTTTCAAAGCCATTAAATATTATCTCTATTTCCAATTGAAAATTTACGAAGATTCAACAATTAACATTCTGGTTTATTGGTTTATACATTTCATTAATATTATGTATTTTTTATTTACATATATGCGCGTATATATTTGAACGAAATGAATTTTTTTACGCGTTTAAAATTTCACAAAGTAGATAGGTATTTTGAGAACGATGTTAGATGCGTCAAAGTTGACTGTTTTATTGTTCAATAGATGTGATGAATGGCATACTTTTGGCGCTCAATCCACGTACGAAATGACCAAGTCTTACCATGCTTCTGATTAAGTCCTTTACATGAAAATTAAATCCATATTAAGATAATTAAGTATGTTTTGCTTCGCTTTACATGTTGGAAAAAAAGGCATCGTTTCGCCATACTTTTTCAGCTTGATTTTCGTGACATATTACAACCATGAGAATTAAAAAAAAGCACTGCGGGTAGGAAGGGTTCAATGGAGCTAAAAGGTCGAAACTCCCAAAACACAACATCTAGGGTCCCTACTAAACATACGAGCCTAATTTCAACTTCTCAGCTCAATTTGTAGGGGTTATGCGAGGAATAAATTCAACAAATCAGAAAAAAAGACCAAAAACTCACTTCTTAAGGGACTGTGAAGGGGTGAAATGGAGCTGAAAAGTCGAGACGCCCAACAGTCACATATAGGGTACCAACTAATTGTACATACTTAATTTCAAGTTCCTAGTTCAATTTTGAAGGGAGTTATGTGAGAAACAAACTCAAAAAATGAGAAAAATGAGAAAAAGCGATCAAAAAACCATTTTTTTAGGGGTGTGAGGTGGGTGTAATGGAGCTAGAAAATTGGAACTCCCTAAAGGCACATCTAGAGTACCAACTAAATGTGCATACCAAATTTCAACTTCCTTGCTCAATTTAGTAGGAGGAAGGTCAAAAAGGGGTAAACCCCTACTTCTCCTCTCCTAATTGACTCAAGTGGGTGATTTTTGGATATGTTATACAAATTTTGATTCTCTAGCAATTAGCTTAAAAAGGGGCAATTTTTGTGTTTTTGAGCCCTCAGCACCCCCTCCCCCAAAATGGGACAAAACTGAATGTTGATCCAAATTTATCTTCACTCATATATATGTAATGGGTCGCCAAACTGAGCCGATTGACCAAATTGGAGCGATTTTGGTCGGTATTGAGCGGAGTAAATGATTTTAACGTTCGGGGGCAAAAAAATAAATAAATAAATATCTGACATGGCTGAAAATCGTCTTAATAGTCTTCTAGGACCCCAAAACGGATTTTTTTGATATCTCCTCCTCTCCCTCTCATCCGCCGTTGGTCGATAGACTGTAATAGCCTGGTTTTCAGTAATAATATGACGTAGAAAATCAGGCTAAAAAGTGAACCAAGACTATAAATAGTGAGCATTGAACTAAGTATACTTACGAGTGAGAATTCAGCTGTAGTATCATAGTAGTATTCCAATGCCATATTAAAAAAGTCGTGATGAAACAAATTGTCTAAAGTTGTTCCAATATTTTCGTGAAATAAAATGAATCGAATGATGGACTGTAAATTACATACAAGTTCGTACAGTGATACAAGATTATTACATTTGCAAAGTAATCAATTAATGTACTAACTATCGCTACTCCAGTGATGGCCCTATCACCGCCTTCGCCGGCGATGGCTAATATAGCGTCGCCGTTTTTATCAGTTAGAATACTAGGAATCGCCCCTGAAATAGGGATTTTACCAGGAGCGATGTAATTAGCTTGGGAATGGATAAATGGATTCGGTTCAGTCGCATCAACGAAGTTGCTCATTTGATCATTTAATATGATTCCAGTCGCATTATCCATCAATTTACTTCCAAATCTAGAAAAAGGTAAATATTGTGAAATTGAAAAAAAAAAAACTTCGTGTAAAAATTAGTCCTATTTGAAGAAAAATTGTATATTCACCGAGAACCGATGCTAGCCGAGGCCACAACCACATCTCCATTTTTCGTTTTTACTACTACGTTTGTCGTTCCATTACCACGAACATTAGTAAAATCACCGTTATAGTATGTGTGATCGAGCCGCGTAAAAGTGTCATTAATTCTGCTTCTGATTTTTTTAATCGTTTCATCGGATGTTAAATTCATGAACTGTAATAATTACCCGCAATAAAAGATATCGATTGCGTGTTAAATATGCAAAGAAAACTAATCAGTGACGATGATTTGAAAGGAGAATTTTATATTCTGCTCGCCATCAGCCTGAGTTATGAGTAAATTCTCTTCACATGATAATGGATAAATTAGAATAGGGTCGACCGAAAAAACAAAATTTCGTATTTCCAAGTTGTAATATTACACAAAAGGTATCCGCTGGGGGGACCAAGAAAAAATGAAAAAATTTATCAAACTGATCAATGTGATCAAAATCCATGAAAACCACATCTCAAATCCCTAATAAATCTATACGTGCCAAATTTCAACTTTGTAGTTTAATGTGGGAGAGGGAAAAACTGCTATCTCTACTCTTCATTTGCTTCGAGATACTGATTCTCAAATACGGTTATTCAATTTTTGATTCTTTATCGATCGGTTCAATTAATAAACGAACAAATTTTGGGCATACTTGAATTTTGACCAACAGTCATACCCTCTCAATGCGTATCTTATACGTCAGAAATCTGAACCCACTGGCCAAATTTGTACGATGTTACTTGGTATTTGTATGCTCACTACGACTTTTTGAAGTTTTAAGGTCCTTAAAGAAATATATTATATTTTATGACGTCACAAATTATGAAAAAATATTTAATCTTGAAATAACTACTGTTCCCCTCCCTCTTCCCTCAACCCCCACAAAAAATTAATTAATTCTTGACGTTTGTAAATCGTCCAAAAACAAGTTTGGCTGGAAAGCTGTTACATCAGATGAACACAGGGCTTTTATATACCTGCGGAGGATCAAAATAAATCCAAAAAAAAACAGCATAATTTCAGAAGGCAACTCCTCCCCCCTCCCTTCATTACACTAATAGTTGGGAAATTCTATATGCAAAAAAAACAACATAATTTCAAAGGCAACTCCTCCTCTTCTCCCTCATTCCAGTAAGAACAGTGAAATGCCCATATCCTTGAATTTTGTACTCAGCTTTCAGATATTGTCGAATAACTTTGAAAATTAATTTTGAGCGCAAAAACCATCCCATCCTCTTTACCAAATTAAAAAAATAGATTTTTCAAAGAAAAACACGTACGCTGCTCTCAAAGTTTTTACCACATTTTCAGACGTACAATTTCTGAATGAACAATTTCTATGTAAGATGGGTAGTTTTGGTAATAAAAGCAAAACGGATTTTTAAGATTTTTGAGCGTACCCCAATGCTCAAAAAAATTTAAGCGAAGCATTTGGTGGAGAGCACTTGTAAAAATGCACATTTTGGGAGAAAATAATTCATGTAGCTTTCTGGATTCCGGAAGTATGGCGATTTAAAAATATTTTTGTTCAGCCCCCCTCACCCCTTTGCACCACCTATAAGCCGGAAAATTTCAAAAAGATTTTGTAAACATGCATCGGTACGAATTTCAAGAATACCCCTCGAACACGCTTCAAAACAGAATCCCCCTCCCCCTCCTCGCTCCTTGAAAAATTCATTTTCCGTCATTGTAGTACAAGGAGGTGGGGAGTTGGTGGTTTTTATGCTGAAAATTATTTTTCAGCGTTATCTTACGATACTGAAATTTGAAGACATAGGCATTCCACCTGTTTTACTGAAAGGCATCCTGCAAAATGCTCTCTGTGTGACTGGCAGTGGCACATCGAAGGGAAGGGGTAGGGCAGCTATAGCCCACCCTTCAGGTATGAAAAAATTGATTTTTTTTACGTATATGTTGAATTTAACACTCAAATCGTTGAAAACCTATAAATTTCTTAATGAAACGTTAAAAATTTGAAACCTAAACTCCGAAAAATGCATTTTTCATGGCTTGAAAATATCATTTTTTTTCAAAATTTTGTCCTCACTGCGCTCGGGTCTTCAAGTTTAGCCCCCCCCCCCAACAAATTTCTATGTACGCTTATGGTGATTGTTAGTACTTTTAGTTTTTTAACTCAGATTTTTAAATTTACAAAACTGACTCAAAATTCGTTGATTTGTAAAATTTTTCAAAAAATCGAAAAATAAATTTTTTTGAAAAATTTTTTTAAAAATGAAATTATTGCAAATATTTATGCCCAAAATTATTATTGTTGGCAAATTTTTACCATTTCTTCTTTTTTTAGTAGTTTTTAGAAAAGTCATTTTCTACGAACGGAATTTTTTCTGAGAAGTGCAGGACATCAATTTTAAATAATTAAGCGCAATATTTTTAATTTCACTTCGTATAGCCGATTTTTCAGAAGCACGTAAAAAATTATTCTTTTTTATGTCTTTCAAAAGAAATTTGTTGAAAATTGAAAAAATGCAGCCGTGAGAAAAATTTATCAAAGGGAACATATTTCACCTATTTTGAACTCGAAAGAAATTTTTCATTTTTTTTTTTTGAACCATTTATATTGTATTTTTGCACGATGGGATACTGACTGAGGACCCCTGAAAAGTGTACAAGCGATGAAAACTGATCTCAAATGATCAAAGTTAAGGTGCATTGGATCCATATCAATATGAATTTACTGAAAAAAGATTTTAATGATGCAAAAAGAATTCTCGAAAAAACACGAAAAACCCATTCTTTTAAGTACGCCTAAACAATCGTTTGTGAGAGATAAAATTGAAATGTTTCACTTAATCATTTAAAATTAGTGTCCTACATTTATTTCAGAAGGGCTTTCTTAAAAAAACATTTCTGCATAG
The DNA here is from genome assembly GCA_900060175.1 of Ferrisia virgata. NCBI lineage: Eukaryota > Metazoa > Arthropoda > Insecta > Hemiptera > Pseudococcidae > Ferrisia > Ferrisia virgata. Next base: position 10,000 of record FIZR01014377.1, on the reverse strand, counting down.
ATATTATTTTTTTGGATTTTTAGAAATTTTTAAGCTTGAAATCAGTTTTGCAAATTTGAAAAATTGGTTTAAAAAGCTGAAATTTTTACCTCATTATTAAAAGATGAAATTCGACTCACCCAAATATTCACCCCTCTCTCCCCCTTTCGAGCTTACCTACATTATGTAAGCACTTGATACGTTGACTATTCGTACATACTTCGGTCATGTTTGCAAATCGAGGATCGCCCATTTTGGATCTAGCACCAAATGCGAATTTTATGCATTCGGTAATTCGCTGAACACTAAGTACATCAGTTAAAGCTGGTAATAATCCATCAACAAGTCTCAAAATATAAGTTAGAATAGGACCGGATGTGGGTGCGTTTGACGTATAAATGGTGGTATTCGAATCATTGAACGTGGTGAAGATGGATGTTGCGAGAGGCTCTTCTAATCTCGCTCTGAAAAATAAAATGTTGAAATTTTTTATCGCCGTAAGACTACACCGTTAATGTTTCAACTTTGAAGCTTTACTCATAATCTTTTAAATCTTGTGTCGTAATACGGCTGCCAACTATTCGCATTGAAGGCACTACGAAGTGGTCAAAAAATCCTTGCGCGTCGTAAAAATTATTGCCTCCGTTGAATGCGATTGTGAGTAACGATCTACCCAAATTCGGATTTTTGTATTTATCTCCGTACTTTAATTGTTCTCTTGTATTCATATTGACGAACGTACCGCTGCGGAAAATACTGTACATGAAGTACCATCCGGTGAACGAATTAAATTATTTGACAACTCGTAAGAATAAATGAAACAAACTTGAGCATTTTATTAAACATCGACTTGTTATCTTCTATCGCATTAAGCAGTGCTTTGCCAACAGGTATACCTTCTTCACATAATTGTACACTAGGTAAAAATAACTCCTGCCAGGGTAATCCTCCTCCAAATTTTTGATATGCCAACCAGTATCCTGCAACTGCTCCTGGCACACCGATTGATATGCCTGGTGAAATACGGCTAATTGGCGAAATTGATTGCGATTTGTATAAAATCACCTCATCTTGGTTACCTATGCCTAATATTTTGCGACTAACCTCTGTTTTCTGGTATTGGATTACTAGCGCTGGTATTGTACGAAAACTGTGCAGGGGCATGCTCCTGCCCATTTATAACGTAAGCTTTTTGAGCTTTTCTCTCATAAATCGTCATGACGACACCACCTCCTATTCCTGAACTTTGTGGATTGACCACTCCCTCGCATATCAATGTAGCTATAGCTCCATCTACTGCCATACCTCCCCGGTATAAAATCTTTCTGCAATAAAAGTACAGCGGTTAAATGAATTGATTTAATTCGTTGGTAGGTCTACGTATTTGTGTCTGTAGAGTGAACAACTAACTCGCCAATTTCCTTGCATATTGGAGTACTTGAGACTACAGTGTGTCGTGTACAAGGGTTAACCATGAAATAGTCGGTGCCATAATCTGGATCCGAGTTCACGCATGGCCATTTCAAGAAAACGAATGTTAGAATCACTGTTGAAATCAATAAATTGCCCATTTTGCTGAAATGCGAAAAATTAACGTATTTAAACAGTTCTTCTTTTTTTTTTTTTAGCTTGATATTGCCAATAAAAACCAGGCTATTACAGTTTATCAACCAAGAATACCAGAAAATCAGTTTTCGAGTCCTAGAAGACGATTAAGACAATTTTGGCCATGTCAGATATTAATTTTTATTTTTAACTTTTTTTTCGAATATTTAAATCATTTACTTCGCTCGATACAGACCAAAATCGCTCCGATTCAGCAAGTTGGCTCAGTTTGGCACCGATCAGATATATATGAGTGGGGATGACCTTAGGTCAAAATTCAGTCATGTCCCATTTCTAGGGGGGGGGGGGGATTGTTTCGAAGGCTCAAAAACACAAAAGTTGTATCCTTTTTGAGTCAATCAATAGAGAATCCAAAGTTGCTTAACAATTCCAAAAATCAGCCTCCTAGGTTAATTATGAGGGAAGATATGAGGGTTTTCCCCTTTTTGACCTTAAAAAAGGGGTGTTCTATCCCTATATCCACACTAAAATGAGGTAGAAAATTGAAATTTAGTATGTGCATTCAGTAGGAGCCCTGAACGGGTCCCGACTTTTCAGTCCCCTTTTCATCCCCTCACAGCCCCGGAAATGTGGTTTTTTGGTAAAATTTTTCCCATTTTTTGAGTTTGTAGCCTGATTTTCTATGTCATATTATCAATGAAAACCAGACTGTTGCAGTCTATCGACCAACAGTGCTTGAGCGGGAAGGGAGGAATACCAGCAAAATCCGTTTTGGGGTCCTAGAAGTTCATTAAGACCATTTTTAGCCATGTTAGATGTTTGTTTTTATTCTTTTTTATTCGTTGTTTTTCCAAAAATTAAAATCATTTACTCCGCTCCATACCGACCAAAATCGCTCCAATCCGGTCAATCGGCTCAGTTTGGCGATGGATTAGATATATCTGAGTGGAAATGACCTTGGGTCAAAATTCAATTTTGTCCCATTTTGAGAGAGGGGGTGCTGAGGGGCCAAAACGCAAAAAATTGCCTTTTTTAATCCAATTGATAGCGAATTAAAAGTTGTATAACATAGTCAAAAATCAACCTCCTAAGTAAATTAGAAGGGGAGATATGGGGATTTTCCTCGCTTTTTGACCTTGAAAAAGGGCTATTCCTCCCCTATCCCCCACCAAATTGAGCTAAGGAGTTGAAATTAGGTATATACAGTTGTAGCCCTAGATGTGCTTTTTGGCAGTTTCGACTTTTTAGCTCCACTGCACCCCCTCATAGCACCAAAAAGTGGTTTTTTTTCATGGAGTTTTCTCATTTTTCTCATTTTTTGAGTTTGTTCCTCGCACAACTCCCCTCCAAATTGAGCTGGGAAATTGAAATTTAGTATGTACATTTAGTAGGGACTTCAAGTGAGCCTTTTTGGAGCTCCAGACTTTTCAGCCTCATGGCACCTCCTCACAGCCCTAAATGTGTCGTTTTTTCGTAGATTTTTCCGATTTCTAAAGTTTTTTCTTTGCATAACTCCCCTCCAAATTGAAATAGGAAGTTGAAATTAAGTATGTACTCTGGGTAGGGCCCTAGATGTACCTTTGGGCGTTTCGACATTTCAGCACCAATGAGCCCTTTCTACGCATACTACGGATCAGGACATCGTTTGCGATGCTGTTTTTTTATATGACAATACTGTGCTGGATTTTGTTCATTCATGTCTAAGGTAGGACGCCACAAATTTCCTGCCAAGTTGCCAAATTGGTTCTTCATTCTGAAATTTGGCTTGTAAAATATTATTTCATATCATCCTCCCCATAAATTACGTACTTTCGAAATCGACCCCAAAAAAAACTTTTTTCGACTGCCCATCTGGAAATTCTAGCAAAATTACTTCAATCTATTTGAATGGGCCCCAATAGGCGACAATAAAATTTTCAGCTGCTAATGTTCATATCGGGCCGTTCCGAAGCATTTAAAAAATCCTGGAAAGATAAATTTTTTTCTGGATGCTGCAGAACATCGAGCAAATGTGATACTTCTAATTCTTAGGTCTATGTAATCTAGCTACCAAATTTTTTTAAATAAATGGCTCAACCAATACAATTTTTTAATTTTTCAAAATCCTGGAGAAGAAAATTTTTTCAGAACCTCAAGTAGTACGTCTGGAAAATAAAATAGAGCGATTTGTGTAGTCAAAATTAGGTAGTAACCCGATTTTCTCCATTATAACTTCAAAAGATCATATTTTGTGAAGTATTTTATTTTCAATGTATTTTTCAGCTGTGTAGTGGGTATTTCGCCAAAAATCCAAAAATAAACGTCAATAATGGAAAATTTGGTTCCGGAGGTTTTTAGACATGCTCTTTCAAACTATCTAAGTTTAATTCAAATCGGAGCCGGACAGTTGAGAAGGTTCCCTTGTGAGATCTATATTTAGGGAGATACATGTGAAAAAATATTTAAGGTGACTTTGATCGCCCATACAGGAATAGGCTGCAGAGTTAGAGGTTGGAAGTTCTGGTACGTTGTTTACGGTCCCAAACTAAATGATGTGCAGTTTGAAAAAAACATATATAAAAATCATACTTTAGTCGCTCCAATATATCTGATAGACCATAAGTCCACCCTCCTTTTTATGATAATACTGATATTTAAAGAGATAATGCGAAAAACTGATTTTTGGGAGGTTAATTTGGACACCTAAAATGAACAACTTTAGAAGGAGTAACTATAAAAAATCAAAAATTTTTATGCCTACAATTAATTCTAAAAGATGTGTGTAATGTGAAGTTTAATTGATCACCATTTCTTTTTCCTTTTGTTAGTAGCAGAAGGTTTTTTTTATCGATTAATAAAGCAATTTTCGGTATTTTACTCACGCAGGTATGAAAAATTGATATTATGTAATATGCACTTGCCTCATTCGCTGGAAAAATTGTGATTATAGCGTCGAAATTGTCTCGTAGACCCGTTCACTTATAGCTGAGTGTCTTCTGAGCAATTCGTCAAGACCGATGCAAGATATTTTTTACAAAAATTTCCACATATACACATCAAAATAACTATGAGTAGAAGTCACACAATATAAAATCATTTTGATCAGTTCTAATAGCTTATTACGCTATTTATACAAACGCTGGCCGTCTCATCCTTCAGTCAAATGTTTATTATCATTTTTCATATTTATTAAAAAAATCGTTACGATTATTTGTAACATTTTGGGTCAAAAGATATAAAGTTCTATGAAAATATACCTATGTAATGTGATTTATTGTATAGATAATAATGCAAGTAATGTGAGTATGTATTTCGAGAATTAATGGGCAATTTACATGGCTAATTTATTCACTATTTTTACCTAGTCGCTAGACACGTGTCAGTGTACAAAAAAATAACGGAAAGAAAAGTCTTGAATCGTTTTCTTGATAACCTTTCATTCTTAACTATTAGCGTTTATTTTGTATCGTAGAAGAGGATTCAGGGTTCATCAACATCGGTCATATCATTACTTTTATTTCAATTCTTTAAAGGAGTGTGTTGGCCATTAAACAGTGATTCACGCATACACCTGGCAAATAATTTTATGAAAGTTGAAAATTCTCGTTTAAAGTTTAAAAAGAGGTAACATATGATTGTGAAACTACTATCATTATTGAATCAGGTGACTAGTAGATGTGTATTTTCAAAATAACCGAGATCATCGTATTTTCAAGTTTGCAGGAAAAATCATGTGATCTAATCAATGAAATTCAGCATTTCAAAATGTGCTATTTCTGAATCGGGGAGGACTTTGTACAAAAAAATTTTAGACTTGTATAAACCTAAAAAACTACTTGGCTTTTTTTTTTTCAATATTGGCCTCACTGTGGGAGCCTATAGCAGCTCCTCCGACGAACCTAGAAGGAAAAATATGGTGTGGACGGATTTGTGTCTTATACGAATATTTAAAAATTAGCCAAATCGAAGAATTTTATTCTGTTCCGATCTACCCTGTTCGGGTGGGAGGGGGGGTACCAAATTTTGTATTTTTCTGTGGGGTAGCCAAAAATATCTCAGAGGAGAGTAATTTAATACCTTTCATGTGTGATGAATAAGGTTTGATTCTGTACACGAAATGGATATGGTATACTAAAAATTACTGAAATTACGGAAATAATGGTGCGCAAAAATCTGGAAAAAATTGAAAAATTGTCCTAAAAAATGGAGCTAAAAAATCGAAACCTTCAAAAAACACATTTAAGGTCCTTACTAAATATACATACCGAATCTCACTCCTTTAGCTTAACTTGAAGGGAAGATATGTGAGGAACAAACTTTTTCTAATGTCATAAAGGCAGTAAGTCTTCAACACATACAAAGCAAGTACTCATAGTCACCCCAAAAACTACTAGAATAAAAAACTTACCTCAGAGTAGCGTTTAGTGAGGCAAATTACATCTATCTGGACACTTTTCCACTTAATTTTATTTAAATCTTACTCCAAAATGCCAATGGGTTATGACTTGGGAAAAAAAATCTTATAAAATAAAAAACAGTAATTGTATTACATGATTAAATTTTTCCTAATCAGCGTTACGGGTAGGAATGGTTCAATGGAGCTAAAAAGTCGAAACTTCCAAAAGGCACATTAAGGGCCCCTACAGACAAGACATACCTAATACACACTTCCTAGCCCCATTTGGAGGAGAATAACTCCTAAAATTAAAAAAATCGAGCAAAAAACCCCATTTTTAAGAGCTGTGAGGAAGTGAAATGAGCCTGAAAAGTTGAGGCCCCCAAAAAGGCACATCTAAGGCACCAAATGAATGTACATACCAAATTTCAACTTCCTAGTTCAATTCGGTGGGGCGATAGGGGAGGAACGACCCCTTTTCAGGGTTAAATAGATGTAAAACTCCCATATGAATATTCCAATTGACTTAGGAAGTTGATTTTTGGATATTTGTTACAACTTTTGGTTCTGTATCAATTGACTCAAAAAAGGGACAATTTTGGCGTTTTTGGCTCCTCAACACCCCCTCCCCCAAAATGGGACAAAACTGAATTTTGACTCAAGGTCATCCCCATCCAGATATATCTAATCCGCCGCCAAACTAAGTCGATTGACCAAATTGGAGCGATTTTGGTCTGTATTGAGTGGAATATATGATTTTAATGTGGGGAGGGGGGGTGAGTATTAAAAAAAAATTAAAATAAACATCTTACATGGCTGAAAATTGCCCTAATGATTTTATAGGACCCCAAAAGGGATTTTGCTGATATCCTCCTCCCTAATTCGCTGTTAGTCGATAGACTGTAACAGCCTGATTTTCATTGACAATATGATATAAAAAATTAGGTTAAAAAGCATTGCTTTGCGATGATTTTCTCCTAATCAGCTTGGAAGATAGGAAGTATTCAATGAGTGTAACAAGTCAAACGCCCAAAAAGGCACATCTAGGGTCCTTGCTGACTGTACATATCTAATTTCAAGTTCCTAACACAATTTTGAGGGGAGTTATGCGAAGAACATTAGAAAAAACGACTAAAAAACCACATATTTGGGGCTATAAGGGGATGGAATGGAGTTGAATAGTCTAGACCTTCCCTCTCTTCCCCCAAAGTTATATCTAAGATCCTTATGGAATGTAAATACCAAATTTCAACTTCTTAGCTCAATTTGATGGAGAGATAGGGGAGGAAAAGCCCTTTTCCAAGGTCAAAAAGGGGGAACCCCTCCCCAATCTTCCCCCTAATTGATCTAGGAGGTTAATTTTCAGATATGCTATACAACTTTGGATTCTCTATGGATTGACTCAAAAAGGAACATTTTTTGTGCGTTTGGTCCTTCAGCACCCCTTCCCCCAAAATGGGTCAAAACTGAATTTTAATCCAAGGTCATCCTCACTCATATATATTTAAGCCATCGTCTAACTGAGCCCATTGACAGAGTTGGAGCGATTTTGGTCACTATCGAGTCGAGTAAACGATTTTAATGTTCGGGGAAAAAAATAAAAAAGTGAAAAAAAATACTGGCATGGCCAAAAATTGTCTTAATACTCTTCTCAGACCCCATAATGAATTTTGTTGGTACCCCCTCCCCCCTCTCCCACACACCTCAACCACCGCTTGTCGATAGACTGAAATAGCTTGGTTTTCATTTACAATATGACAGAAAAAATCTGGCTAATAAGAATGAATATTATCTCATTTGAGTAAGAAGTTGGACGATTATTATATCGAGCGAAAGTAGCTTTCGATGGCTGATCTACTTCGCTCCAGTGACAACTATGAATTCTAACGCTGTTGTATCGATTTTCCAAAACGTACAAATACTTTTTCACTCCAGCTGTGAAGGTTTTTTTCAAGAGGAAAAATTTTACCCACCAAAATTTGAACTATTTTCACACATATTCCGCTCCCATTTCGACCCTTCTGAGTTGTTTTTCAGCGTTTATTTTTCAATGAACATAGCACGTGAAAAAAGTTAGCGATCGTATCTGGCCAACGAAGCCGCAAAGGCGAAAACGGACACTGTGTTCACAATCCACGACCTCGTATTAGTTTAAATTAGGTACCAATAATATCTTCATGTGAAAATGGAAAACTATGTAGCGGTTTTAGCTAGCTACATAAAGCACATATTCAGAATACCTATATCGAACAAATTACAATAATAAATTATCCAGCATCGAATCGACACTTTGATAACGACATTAATCTGTTATATATGTATATTTCATGTTTGGGAATCAATTTTACGATACCTATAGACAATGATTTAGGAACTGTTCGCGAACGTTGGTTGGTGTATAACGTTCAGCTGTATGACGCCATAAACAACATTTGACAAATTTTCGCGAACGTTTGTACAGAAAAAGGACAACATAACGAAGCATTTCGACGGTGTTTTCGCTCGTCAGCCATCATGAATAAAAAATTAGCCCTAAAATACGAATTCGCACTTCGATTGGCAAACAGACTCGCGTAATTACGAGCTCGTCGTCCGTGCAAACATCCCGTTTAATGGTTTGAATTTTTTCGCAATAAAATCTCAACTCATTTTATAATATTTACGCGTAGGTACGTTATATGTATGTGTATATAGGCTACGTAGAAGGTACGCCTATCTCGATCGAAATGGAGCCTTGATGAAGAATAAGATGAAAATATTTTTATTTCGTGAGCGTGATGTGGTGTCCATAAATTGTACAATGTGCAGTATGTGTGTGTACTGTGTACTGTGTATATAGCTTTCGACCAGCAGACTGGACCAGACCAGACCAGACCAGACGCTACTCTTATAAAAGTATTGGCTTTCGTTCATGTTTTATGCTGTAGCTCATTCACAAAAAAGAAAATGCACGATCGTGTGATAAAAATATTATTAGTAAACGCTGCTCTAAGACGTATACGATAAGCTCGAGAAACAATCCTGACGTAGTTGCTCGGTCGTACGTCCAATCATTAACCGGCCACCGAACGTCACTGCTCGCGTAATACTTCCCGTCGTAATTGCTGCCAATTTATTTTAAAGCTGCTGTTTAGCAGTGCTGCGTTTTTACTATTTTAAAGTCGAATATTTAAAGCTGTGTAATTTTTGGCCGTATATGAATCAACATACTACATAGTCTATAACTAATTACTCGAAAATGCTTTTTTAAATTCGCTCGCTACATTACCTTCGAATGTAGTTTATTTCTTAATTTAGAATTTCCACCGAGCTTCGGTTCATAGGTAAAAATAAGTTCCGATTTTTAATCTAGGTACTAATAAAATTACATGCTACGTATAATAACGAGTCTAATTTTTTCTGAAGTACTTGGTTGGGACCTGATGTAGGGGCAATTTAATAATTAATGCAGCAACAAAGCGGCTAGTATACGTTTTTCAATATTAAGGGACATTGAATTTTTAATTTCGATTTTCGAGAAATAAATTACAATGTTTTAGTGGTGGATTGCTGAGATGAAAGGTAGTTTTAGAATTTTTTAGCGAGAAATGAAAGAGATGAAATTGCAATAATTAATTTTTCCTCAAATTTCCCGTCCAAAATATAAGAAATACATCGCATCCTTGTTCAGATTTTCTAAACTTATCGACTTGGCAATATCGCCTTGCTCGGGATGTATTGTTTTTGAGAGGAAAGGCTTTTGTTCAATTAAAAAAAAAAACATCAAACGATTCTTTTTCATCCTGATTTTCATGACTGACATATTACAACCGTGAGATGCTTTCTTCCTAGTCAGCATTCGAGACCCCCAAAAGACACATGTAGGACTTCTACTTAATGTACATTGTGGTGGGTCAAAAAAAAACGATTATTTTTTTTTGACTCGGTACCCTGAAAAACTGGTTGGTAGACACCTAAAAAAAATTCTCTTCACGTATGAGCTCTTAATTTTAATAGGAACGTCCTCCACCTTTCAGATTTCTATTTTTTTTCTATTATTATAAAGAAAATTGCCTATCTTGGTGTCTACTATATGAAAAA
>FIZR01014376.1:0-34219 GCA_900060175.1 Ferrisia virgata | reverse complement strand
CCTGTACTTCGAACCGAAAAAAAAAAAAAAAAAAAAAAAACCAACTGTAGGTACATCTACATACATAGTACATACGCGTATATAGCAGCAATAATGTTAACAAGTTTGAAATACTTTGCAACATACCTACACGGAGACTTTGTTCTGCATGGTGGAGTTTACATAAAGCTTTTCACATATATAATGTTGTGTTTTAAAATAAGATAGAACCGCGCTTCTTCTACACTACATTTATAATATAAACAGTTCTTTATCACGCGAACTTCGCCACAGAGAGCTCGCAAGTTGAAATCATCGGGTGGCATTTACTATGTAGATAGTTATACATACTCATATCGTATATAACAATCGTGCCATGAGAGAACTCACACACACACACACCTACACACATATACTATATAACTACACATGTATCATCATCATCATCATCATAGTGGTAGTGGTAGTGGTGGTCGTCGTCATCATCATCATCATCACCATCATCATGCAATTTACATGCAACTCGACACTTTGCACCGCGTATATCATCAGTCAAGCAGGTATACAAATACAATACATACACGTAGATATCAGGTACAGGTAGGTAGGCACAGGTGTCTGCAGTGCTTTGTACCTACAACCGATAGTATTAGTAATACTCGTACACTATGTCTACAGTACACTCAACTCATGCATATTCAAATCAGTAAGTTAATTCGCATCTTTTTTACGTACATATCGCGTGTTCCATCGCAATGATAAAGTCGTGCCGGTTAAACTTTCAATCAAAATACACATTAATGCGTAGAACTAGGCACAGGTGCATGGCTGGGCACTTGAAAGGTTGAAAAGGGGCAGAGGATGAAGTCAAATAAACGTAATAACAGTTTCGAGTCTTCTATTTAGCTCTGTAAACGTATAAATTTGACTAATAAGGTTCAAAATTGGAAAAAAAAAATGTTTGAAAAATTTTTTACTGAAACCAGCGTAACAATCTTTTACTTAATCGATTTTTCATAATATCACTACCATAAAAAAAAAAGCATCGCGTTGCTTTTTCCTAATCAGTGGTAGGGGTAAAAGGGGATTTCAAAAGTCACGATTCAAACCATCCAAGGGCACATTTAGAACTCCGCTAAATCAACTTGAAATATTCGTATACAAGAAATAAATCACGTAGGGCTGCTTGCAATAAGAAAAACTGACCAAAATACTTTGTTTTCGGGGCAGTGATGGGGTGCAATGAGGCTAAAAAGTCGCCCCCCCCCCAAAACACATATAGGGCGTACACTAAATCTATACATACTAAATTTCAACTTCCTAGCTCAATTTTGAGGAGAGTTATGCGAGAAACAAACTAAAAAATTATAAAAATCGACCAAAAAATTAAATTTTTGGAATATGAGGAGGTGTAAGAAGGCTAAAAAGTCAAAACTCTCAGAAAGTGTATATATGGCCCCTACTGAGTCAACACACTAAATTTCAACTTTCTGACTCAATTTGAAGAGGAGTGAGGGGCCCCTTTCAAGGTCAAAAAAGGGGGAAACTTTCATGACCCCTCCTTCTAACTGAACTAGCAGACTGATTTTAGAATATGCTATACAACTTCGTATTGCCTATTGATTAGCGCAAAAAGGAACAATTTATGCTATTTTTACCCCCCTCCCACCATTTTGGCATAGCTGAATTTTGACCCGAGGGCAACTCTACTCCAGAATATCAAATCAGTCGCTAATCTGAGTCTTTTTCTCAAATTTGATCGATGTTGGTCAGTATCGAGCTGAGGAAATGATTTTTAGTTGGGGGGGGGGAAGGAGGATGTAAATGTAATGGTCTTCCAAGACCCTAAAATGTATTTTTCAGATAAAAATTAGCGGGGTGTATTTTTCAGGTAATCAAACATAATCACAATCTGGTTCAAAAACTTGTACGACAATCTTGTTCAAAAACTTGAAAAACTTCAAAAATTCACGTGAAAACCTAAATGTCAAGTTTCAGCTTGCCAGCTCGTTTTGGGAGGAGAAGAGGGGGTTGATGAATAGGGCGATCACAACTGCGAATAAATCTTTAAACGAAACTTTCACCCCCTTGGCACAATTTGGCGAAGAGTTGGGTAAGAAATTATTTTTTTTCAAGGTTAAGGAGTAGATTCTGCTTCCTCCCCCTTCAATATACCCTTCCCTAGCTATTCTAAGAGACTGATTTTCGCAAAGATGCGAAGTTGGTCAAAAATTCACTCATAAGTCTGACCATATTACACAGTAATAATGAAAGCTGGCTCCTATTTTTTTACTTCGGAGCACGGTGAAGCAACTGACTTATACTCTTACATGAATTGGCAGGAATTTTCGAACCTTCACTCCTGATTTCATCTGACTGCGGAGTCTAAAGGTACACATCAAGACCTTACAAAGTATACAAACCAAATATTAAAACCCCTTGGCTCAATTTAGAGGGGTGATTTACGTACAACAAACTTTTTCTAGAGTCAAAAAGGGAGGAACCCTTTTATATCCCTTCCTAATTGAGGTACCAGGCTGATTTTCAAATATGTTGCATTCCTTTTGATTCTTTATCGATTGGCACAAAAACGAATAATTTTTCTCCATCAGTACCTCCTCTCTCAAATTTGAGCAAAACTGAATTTTAACCCAGGGTTATCGGTACTCATACATAATAAATCCTTCGCCAATCCAAGCTTATCAGCGAAATTTGAGAGATTTTGGTAGACATCGAGCGGGGTAAATGATTTCAGCCTTCTGGCGAAAAAAGAAATCATTCAGAATGAATGAAAATGTTCACAGTGGTCTTCCAGGATCGCAAATCTGATACTGTTGATACCCCCTCCTCCTTCCTCGCCCACTGTAGATCGATAAAGTCCGTAATAGTCTGGTTTTTTCGTAGGGAATATGGCATTGAAAATCAGGCTAAAAATAAAAATCTCACATACCGCAAAATGGTTTCATTAGTCTTTTCTTTTTATACCTTACAACGAATTTTGTTGAGTCCTACTCCCTACTCCTCTGCATCTATAATTGGTCGATCAGACATTATAGCGTAGTTTTTTTGTCAATATGGCAAAGGAAATCAGTCTAATGATCATTTTCATGGCTCTTAGAAAAAAAAAAAAAAAACATGAAAACGTCCTGTTAATAGCCTCTGCATGCGAAAATATTCATATTGGATTAGATTGAATCACTTTTTTTTTCAAATTTTGGAAAATTTTTGAAATTGATACCCATAGTTTTGAACTTAATCATGTTCATTATCTCACGTTTTCATTTTTCAAAAAACTAAAAAGGGGGAAAATTACGATACGGGCGACTAAAATCAACTCTTCACTCAAAAACGGTCAATTTGCTAACCACAAGGCAATATACTCGCGTATTTATCAGCAGACATGCTTTTTAAATTTCAAGATGAATTTTCTATTGTTCACGTTCGCCTTGGCGTGTAAAATTTTCACATACGAATAGTCTGATAATCCGAGTCGCGTGAAAAATAAACCTACTGCAAATACACGAGCACGAGTAACCACACCACCGAAATGTTTAGCGTGAAAATTACCTACGCGCTAGTAAGCAAACAAGTAGGAATGATACATTATTGGGTGCATTTTTATGCATTCTAAATCCGCAATGTCATTCGTTGCATCGCCCTGGAAACATCTCCAAACCCGCCTATATCCGCCAAGGCTCCCGAACAAAACGTTGCAAGTGGCACAAACTGGCGCGCATCATGGCGCACTGGTATCGCATTGTATGGCACTTGTTGGGCTCCTCGACAATTGGTTATCTTCGCACTCGGATGGTTTATCCAGTTCGCACATCTTCTCAGCCAACCGTACCGAGCCACCGTCGTCGTTGTCGTCGTACTTGGTCGCAGTTATTATTTCTCCGATCTGATGACGATGTGCACGCAGGATACGTTGCGTTGTACGTAATGAGACTGGAATTTATTCCAAGAATATTGAAGAATTGTTTCGTTGGGCTTTTGCATTCGCATTTCTCAAACGTGAAGTCATCATTGAAAATCTCGGTCTCAAGTTAAAAGGCATTGAGAAGATTACTGCAGTCGATATGGATCAATACACGAAATAAAATTAAAGCGCACCGGGGGTGGGGGAGGGAGGGAGGGAGGAAGGGAGGAAGGGAACCAATTTAAGGATTCTGAAGAAACTTCGAAAATATTTACCAGCCATTTTACGGCCCAGTTTCCGAGAATTTTTTGAAAATTCATCCATACCGAGCAAAATAAGCCAATTTTGAGCATTGGACTTGGATAACCTTGGGTCAAAATTCAGTTATGACCAAATTTGAGGTAAGGACTGTTTAGGGGCAAAAATTGCAAAATTTATTTGCTTTTACACCAATCGATAGAGATTCAAAAGTTGCATAATATATCCAAAAATCAGCTTCGTACGTTAATTGATAAGCGAGGTATGAGGGTTCCTCTTCTTTTTTCAAACTTGGAAAAATTCAGTTCCACCATCTCCCCCCCCCAACCGCCTTGAACTAGAGGTCTGAAATTTTACATGTAGATTCAGTAGTTCTCTTAGACGTGTCTCTTGGGAGTTTCCACTTTTTTGACCCATTGCACCCCCTCACTGTTCCAAAAAAAGCAGTTTTCATGAAGATTTTTGACATTTATCGGTTTGTTCCTGGCACAACTAGTTCTTTGAATTGAATTAAGGAGTTGAAATTTGGCATGCAAATTGAGTAAGCGTTCTAAATGAACTTGTTTGGTGGTTTGACTTATTCACTCCATAACCAACTTCTACTCCTACTACTAATCAGCGATGCTCTCTATAATTTCATAAATGTAACACGATTCGCTTTGAATAAGGGTTCAATTCTCCTCTCAAAATGAAAGTCGTTCATGAGCCAGACAATTCGTTAATTTCTCCTCAACACAAATCAATTAATTTTTTTTACACTTACACAAGAGGTATTTAAAGCAAAATACGAACGATTTAGACCCATAAGATTGTTCTTAATCTCTTCTACATCCTTTCCAGCATTTATTTTCCTTTAAACGTATATACAAGTCACAATATATCCAACATCGTACATAAATATCCACCATTATATTCAAGTTCACGTTTGCTTACCAACGTACAAAAATCTCATGTTCTTCCACGACCACTACAGCATGCAGATACCAATAAAATTCCAACAATGGTAGAATAACACGAACGAGGTGGGGTAAAGCGGTACAATAGGTATGTATCTTGGTACAGAGGATATATATCTGTATATAGTTTACTTCTGAAGAAGTCTGCAGCTATGGAATATCAATAACATAAATATACCAAACATTATACCTATGTTAAAACCAGCTCATTACAATCGAGTTAAGATTCAAATCGATGAATACTAATGATACCGAAGACGTTCGAAAAATTCTCAAAAATACCTATAAAGACCATAGAAAAAAAAAAAAAAATGGTACCGAAGCGAAAGATAGAAAGAAAAAGAAATACATGACATAAGACTACACATTTTGACTTCTTACAGTATGTATATGGTTTTTCGGATTCGCTTCTAGCTCCAGACCTTATGTTTACGTCCACAACTACACATACATATAACCTTGTCATCGATAAATTTTCTACGTTGTCGGAGCAGCCACCATTATATTGATTTTAAATATCAGATTATAAATAAAATAAAACGAAAAACAAAAACTACCTATAGAATCCAGCATTAACCACAGATAAAGAAATGGGTATCGGTGGATGGAGAAATGTTACATATGGGAGGGTCGAACGAGCACAGCATTTCTACAGATTTCTACCAGATATGGTTTATTTGTATACACACTATCGTAGGTATATATATATACGTATAAATACGATAAAAACGATGTTGTAGATTTATCGAAAAGCCACCACGCCATCGTCCAACAACAAATGTCCAAATCGAACTTACACCAACCAACCGTATAGTGTGGTATCTGTATGGTATCCACTAGCAGGGCATCGTTCACACTGAACGGAACACTCGAGCCATCGATGTATCATCAATAGCTATCGAGTCGATATCAATCTAAATGTGGGTTTCGTACCACGACAGAAATATCGATCCTCACTAAATCCATCATCGAAACGTATCATTATTGGCGCACTACGAAATTTAAACCACTTCGATGATCGCACACCCTCTTCTCGAGTATAAGGCTTTTCTCGGATACCAAATGTGTATAAGCCGGCAACTCTGTTGAGGGAATTTTACAAAAATGGCGTCTACATATTGGTGAACAATAAAATTTAAAACGCGTCATTCGGTTAAAACCAGTTTTCAATCGACTATCCAGAACTACCGTGGAATGACACAAAAAAAAAAAAAAAAGAAAGAATGAAAAAAAAAATACACCTAACAACACGATGAAAAATAAAACAAAAGAATAAAAAACTCGATCGGATTGTTTTCTTTCGTTTTACAAAAGAATACTTTTAAGGTTGTACTTTAGGTGGCAAAGCACCTGCCATTTTGATTACAAACTGGTTTTCGCTGTTTTATATATATTAAATGTGCCTCCTTGTATGTGTGTTTTTTTTTTTTTACTTTTTTAATATAATATATAAGTAAATACTGTATACACCTAAAATAATGCATGATTGGATGGGTGTGTGGTATGTGCGAGAATAAGACAAACACAGCACATTTTATCTAAAAACAGACAGAATCTCCTGGCCAGATTACGTACACCTAAGTATAATGTACTATCGTTGTTATGCCCACGTTGACGTTAAGGTGGGCCTTATTTTCGATTTTTAGCCATCTAAAACTTTCCTCATTCCAGTTCTCGGTTCATGGGAAAATTTCATCTGCACCCTGAAATCTTCAAAAAGCACATCTAGCATTATCAAATTTCAACCTCCTATCTCAATTAGTAAGGAATAAAATATGCAAAAGACAAACTCGAAAAACAAAAAAAAAATTCTAAAAACAACTTTTTTAGGGCTATAAGGGAGAGTAAAGATGCTAAAAAGTTAAAATTCTCAAGAAAGTACATCTAAGACTCCATTACATTTAAAGACCAATTTCAACTTCCAACTCATTTTGTAGGGTAGATATGTGTGAAACAAACTCGAATACCGAAAAAAATTACCCAACAAACTTTTCCGGCGCTGGAGAGGGGGAGGGGGTTAAAGAGACAGAAAAGTCTACACCATCAAAATGCACATCTATGACCCCGCTACTAAATTTAAATATCAAATTTCAACCCCAAAGTCAACTTGAAAGGGAGATATACGAGTAACAGCCTTATACAAGGTCTAAAAGGCGAGAGCCCGCATATCTCCCTCTCCAATTTGAAATACGAAGCTGATTTTTGAATATATAATACAACTCTTGATTCTTTATCGATTGGTTGAAAAAACATTTTTTTTCGTAATTGAAACCTCTCAACATCACTTCGTACAAATTTGGACATGGCTGAATTTTCATCCAAGTAGTCAATCTCAGCTTACTAGTTAAACTTGAACGATTTCGATCGGTATCCAGCCGAGTAAATCATTTTAGTCTTCGGAGGGAAAAAATGAATAAAAATAAATAAATATCTGATACGACTAAAAACGGTCTCAATGATCTTTTAGGGCAACGAAACGGATTTTATTTACACCCCCTCCACCCACATCCACAATAGGTCGATCATAGAGAAAATCTGGCTTTTATACGAATATCAAGGCAAGCCAAATGCATGTAGGTCACATACTAAGTACTCGAAGGAGGTTTTTATTGAAAATTTTACCATTCTTGAAAATTCAAAATACGATAAAAGCTTTCGATCGAAATTCCAATGCTTTATGCTGACCCCTTAAATTACAAAAATTTTGTTGGATCAAAAAAATAAGCCAATAATGTTCCCATTCAGCATCTTCGAATTGGTAAGAATCGATATGTCACTTAATTTTTTCTATTTTTTTGAATTTTGGCCATATTGAATGGGCTTTTGAGAATAATTATAGGGGTCGGGTCAGAAAAATAAGCCAATATATTTCCACTCAGGATCCTCGAATCAGCAATAATCGATACGTCATTTCATTTTTTCCATTTTGATTAAAATTACGGACCTTTTTTCACATTTTTAAATGGGAGTCGATTTTGAGCCTTTAAAATTTCCCTCATCAATTTTGAACCTCCTTTCAATACCTTACAAAACCACGCAAACAAATTCATTTCGAGTTTAACCAGTCCTGAAATATGAGCTTTCTAGCTCAGTGTCGCGTAGTTTGGCAAAAAATCAGCATTATCTGATGATAGAAAGACCCCCCTCCTCCCTCTTACTTTGGAGGGTTATGGTTGAAATGGAGATGTTTACTTTGAAAGATCACTAAATGGAACTCGTAAAACATTTTTAAACATAACCTAAAGATCCAACTTTGAATATGGGTCATTTTGACATGAATTGAGCTCTTAAAGAAATTTTTAGGCTAGGTAAAGTCCTTTGAGTACCTTGGCTCTAATAATAACGTTACAATAAAAATGCCAATAATGATGTAATGTAATTACGGGTAGAGCGAGAAGGTATACGAAGTATAGAACTTTTTAATGGTCAATTTCTTTCAATTATGCAGCCAACAGCGTTACCTTTATCGATGGAATTTGCACTACAGACCGTACTCAGTCTGGCGAGCCACTTTCCAAAATGAAAAAAAAAAACTATACAGCATCGCGGCAAATTTCCTTTTTAATGGTCCTTTCGAAAAGTGTAGGTAATTAACTTTAGCAACTATAGCACGGCGACGACGTCGAAGACGATACCATCGATAATGTCTTTGGTATCGCGAAAATTTTTATTGAAATTCGTCGACGCGAATCGAGATTGATTTCACACATGTACCATACCTCCATGTACAACCTACACGTTCTTTAATTTTTCTCTTTTGTTTGGCATATAACAAACACACACACACACACACACACACACACACACACATTATATTGCGAACACTTATTTCCAACAGCTGTAAATACATATATATATAAAAAATCGTTATTAAACTCCTCTCTTTCTTTTTTTCTTTTTCGCTCTTCCTCTGGTACAATTCGCTTTGCTTGGTGTGTCACTTGAACAAGCACGTATGGAACGTATAGGTGCAGGTTGCAGGTAGACGGTAGAGGTACATATATTTATGCTGTGATTGCACTATACACGAAGACGTGAGTAATTAACACGTTGTACTCGCCATTCCGCACCTTGCCTTCGTTGTCGCCAGCTCCCTCCAACGAACCAATTTAAATAACTCAATAACATTATATTCGCTTGTACGAGTGTAATATAAATACATCGGAGCGTATGCGTTACATTGTCACCGACATCGTGTACACGAGGTACACATTACTGCAAGTACATTTATACAAGACAAGAAAATGCGAGCACCTACACGAGCGAGCCAACCGAACACCTTGGCAAATTCCTAAGATGGTCGCGATGTCGAGTGCCATTTTCCAAATTCTTTACGGTGTATGCCAATTTTTCACACGCATTGTGGACACGTGCTTATTACATACCTACAAGAGTATTTTTATTCAAAGCTGTTTAAAGGCAGGAGGAGGAAACTAAGGTATTCTATTCTCGGGGCCGAGGTCTTCTCATCGGTACAACAAAAAAATAACATATTTCGGTATTTCAAAAATCAAATTTTCTTTTGCGAAAAAAACCTCAAAGAAGGTTTTAAACAAGATCCTGAAATCTGGCGCGTCTTGTGTGGAATATCTCAAAAAAGGCCATCAAATAAATAGAAATTTTTCATTTTGGAAACAAAAATATATTGAAAATTATTTTTGCAAAATTCATGTATAGTAAAGAAATTTTGATTATAAATTCGAGTTCGGAGCAAAAAATGCGTCAAGCTACCCTTAGTGTTGCATGCCAAATGAAAAAAATTGTTTACAGGTGTGCAAAGCATTGCGAATTACCCCAAGAGCCAAAATTTCAGGTCATAAGCTCTATTTGGAGGAAGTTATGGGAAGTGAAATTTCGAAAATTGACAAATACTTAATACTACGAAATTAACCAAAAAATTAAATAACTCGACTTCATACCTCGTTTAGGGACAATTTACCACCGCGGTGTTTGTTACCCCCGATTCTGGGTGACCGCCCCACGTGTAAGTGTCCCATATTGGGGATAGTGTAGTTTGATGAAAAAATTACCTTCTGAACCCAGTATGAAGTCGAGTTATTTTGTTCTTTTTGTTAATTTTACAGTGGTATTTGTCAATTTTTCGATATTCTAACCCCCCTCCCCTCCTTGACTTATCACTCCAAATGAAGTTTGAGGGTTGCAATTTTCGCTGAACAAGTAATTTTCAATGTTCTATACGTCTGTAGGAATTTTTAATTTGGTGTGCAACACTTGCAGGAGCTCTTTACTTGGAACAAAAAAAAATTGTCTCTCAAAATCGTAAAAGTATGGTAAAAAATTGATCAAAAATATGACTTTAAGCATAGAAAAACTACTGAATATAAAGCATAAAAAATTAAGCAAAACTCGTGACTCGACAAAAAAATTATAAACATAGGCAAGTAAAAGTGCAAAAAATTTATCGAAAATTGTGATGAATTGTTGAAAATTATGAAAATTTACCCAAAACACGGAAAAAAAAATCATGATTAAAAATGTTGAAAACTAGAAAAAAAATCACAAAATTAATTTTGTAAAAGCACAGAAAATTTAAATAGAAATCATGAGAAAACATTGCAAAAAAATATTGCTGACAGGTTGGTAAAGAATTCACAAAAATGATTAAAACCGCAGAAATATTACCAAAAATTGTGAAAAACTGTTTAAAAATGTGAAAATTCAACTAAAATATTGCAAAAAAACTGTTGGAAACTTGACAAAAAACTTATAAAATTTAGTAAAACTGCAAAAAAAAAACCCTGAAAATCGTGAAAATGATTTGAAAATTTAACCGGAATATAAAAGAACATGACAAAAAATTTACAAAACGTCATATAAACACAAAAAAATAAGCAGAAATTGTGTAAAAAAGTTAAAAAACATAAAACTTTAATTAAAATATGAGAAAACATCAAGAATTAACGCACACACCTTGCCAAAAAAATTTGCCCAAATAAGAAAATGCACCAAAAATTTGCAGCACTAAATGCATTTTTTTATGTTGGATACGAAAAAATTTTCAAAATTTCTCCATCACACTAGTGATTTTGAGATAAAACACTCGATTTATGAATACAAATAATTACAAGGGTTTTCATCATCTCCTCCTCAAGCCACAAAAAAGTTACCGTTTATTGCGAATAAATTCAGTATATTCAAAAAAAAATTCCAACATTTAAGCAAAATTTATTAATTATAATTTAGTTTACATTCCCCTTCCATTAAAAATTCTCATAATGAATGCAAAAATCACCCGTTTCTCACTTCTTTTCACTTAATAATTTTCTGTGTAAATATGAAATCTTGAAAAAATAATTCCTCTTTTTTTGGATTTTTGAGCATAATTGAATACTCAAAAAAATTAAATGATGACTGCAATTGAATTAAATATCATACGTATCTGAAAAATAATTTATTTTTTGATATTTTTTCTAGTACCGTACCATACATTGCTCTTCTCCCCCCTCCCCTTTTGAAAATTTGAAGGAAACTAATGTACCAAATCCTGGTATCATGATTACCATCCTAAAGAAGCATTGAAATTAAATTTTTTCCTACCAAAAACACGTTATTATTCACATTTCCATCATTAAGAAAAAGATAGGAGGATTGTAAAATGGATTTTTTCAAATCATATTCCATTTTCTAGCGTACCTGAAAATATTTGACCATTCATCAAGATGGCCTTTTTATTTCTCAAAGTGTACAATCCAACTTGACGTGACCTCTAGTTAGAAAAAAAATAAATAAATAAACAAACAGCTTTTATCAATAAAATCCCTTATTGAAATGGTCAACGCAGTAATATTTTTACCCTCTGAGAATCTCGTTAAATTGACTCAAAAGTCAATTACCAACTCTCATATAGGATACAGATTTCAACCCTATACGTTCAGAAAATTTATTCAAATCAATTTCATTTCGAGCAATAAATTCCTCTACCGGAGCCTACCACAGGTGCACTAAAATATCCCTTCAAAATTACATATTCAATTCAGCCACGATATGGCGAGATGGCGAGGCGATAGATAAATTAACTTTATGTACATATAATTATTCGACGAATATTTCAATTATAACATCGGTCCGAGTCGAAAAATTATTCTCATTTCCGGAATGGATTTTATCTGGCCAATGTACGAGTAGCTCTAGATACCTCATCGTACGTTTAAACTTCCTCGCACATACGTTATAAGTTGACATTTTACAAGAAAATACAACAGTATAATATACTCGAACGATCGCTATCTTTTTTCCCTTTAAGAAGCCCCCACACTCTTCGCATATCGTAAGTAACTATAAAGTACATCTACTTACACAAAATCGCACGTACTTACATACATTCATTCACAACACTAGCGAGGGAAAAGAAAAACACGACTATGACGACGACCCGAAAAAAAAAAAAAAATACCCGAATGTATATTAGCATTGCCAAAATATATCCTATTATACACAAATAGCACCGCTCCCCTTTATCTCGTTCGCTAGCTAGGTAGGTAGGTAGGTATATGCTTCTGCACCACCATCACCATTACCATTACTACCACCAGCAACTTTACAACTCACGCAATTAGACGTTTAACGCGATTAATTAAAATACTAGAAAATAATTACCACTATTCGTAGTTTTAACACGCGATACATTAATTATAAAATTTGTTAACCGGGTGCATCGTCGCTCGGATGATCTCCTCTCATCTGTAATATATATGCCCGTCCAGTCCAACGTTGGCTTGTTTTTTTTTTTTTTTTTTTTATTAATACATATTTCGGCGTTGTCGGGTGCATTTTTTCTCTATCGCGAATAAAATTCGCGTTCGTTTGTACCTACCTACATATACATATATATATCTGCTCGCTCGTATATACCTCTATTATATATTTTTTTTTCCAAAGAGCTCTATGCATATACCAATCTTGTAGATATTATGTGTATAGTAGACTGGCCAGACTTGTACTTCCTTC
The DNA here is from genome assembly GCA_900060175.1 of Ferrisia virgata. Classification (NCBI taxonomy): domain Eukaryota; kingdom Metazoa; phylum Arthropoda; class Insecta; order Hemiptera; family Pseudococcidae; genus Ferrisia; species Ferrisia virgata. The sequence continues at coordinate 21,139 of FIZR01014376.1, read as the reverse complement.
CTTTTTATATAAATACCCATAATAGGTATATAGATGCATGTAAATGTACATAGAGCTATTCGGCCTATAAGACGTGTACATGGGTCTGTTTTGTAGACGTGTATTAGCGCAGCAGCAATTTCCAGTTGGACTGCGTTAACAAAATCCAACACTAGCCACGTACCTTACCTACATATGTACGTAGTAGTGTACCTAGGAATAATTTAATCCCGAGATTTTTATATCATTTATTTAACGTTTATAGTTACATAAATGATACAACAACCTCAATTAAAACCATTATAAAAGCTACCTATATACGAGCAGGCAGCATTACAATATAGACGATGGTCATTCACGTACACGTTTCGTTCGTTGCAAAATGCAGCACGAATAAATTTACCATTTTCGTGTCGTTTGAATGCATTTAGGCTACCCATGGTCTTTACATAGAAATACCACGTAGCTAGAACGTATATTGGCACACCGAAACCCATCGATCAATTCTTCTTCCAATATAGACTTCTAGCTTGCCCAACGTTACCCTAAGCAAAAGGCAAAACCATGAACTAAATCGAAATACCTATGCTCTTCTACGGGTAGTTACAAAAATCGCCTAAAACCATAGAAAATTTTTCTTCAGCTATGCTCTTTAAACGAACCACAAACGCATTATTTCATACTGTCATCGCGTGAATATATTCGTTCAAAGCGCCTCTTACATTATGTATAGAACAGGTACGCACTAATTTCAAAACTAAAATGAAAAACAATACAATACCGTTCCAACATGTACCCACCTTTACGAGGGCAGGCATAGGCACTAGGCAGCTCGTCAGCGCACTAAATCATATCTCAATTTTCTCTCTCGCGTATGTAGCTCGCAGGCAGCTTATTTAGACGGTCTTTATTTTCTCCATCTCCTTCGCCATCGTATCAACAACAACAACAGCCAGCCATACAAACACACAACACACGCTAATCTATATGGTAATTTGGAAATATGTGGAAGAATTGCACCGTCTCTCTCTCTCTGTCTCACTCAAAACACAGCACGGTTAAATTAATAACGAAATTCATCAACGTTTAAAATAAATATTGACGCTTTGAATATTCATGAATTAATAATTCTCGAGCCGCGCTGAAAACTAAAAATAAGAAAAATATATAAGCCTGCAGAAAAATAAAAAATCATTTCCGAATTACACACACCAGGTACGAGCTGAACTGACTGGCCTTTTTAACTGTATCCAAAGCCCAGCCCGATCCGCCTCGTCTCGCCTTTTTTCGTTAACACCACACACACACAAATTATAGGCTTTGCCGCCGAGCTCGCGCCTATAATATTTTAACACGGTTTGAAATTATATTATAGATTTATGCGCAGACAAATAGATTAAATAAGTGTGCGTGCGTGTTTATCTATACCTTGTAGTACCCTTGTAGTTATTATATATATGGACGTACCTAGCTAGACCTACCTACACAGATACATTGTATTATGTACGAACAGTTTGGATTTTTTTTTTTTTTAGTGTACTTTGCTACATTAAATACCCCAAGTATATATAAATATGTACTACCGAAGAACAGCGTAATAATACTAAATTTGATCCGGGTATTATAGGCGGCTTCTTTTCTGATTGAATGGGCGTTTAGATTCACCATCAATAGGCTATAAATTAATTTGGCGTGTCTGCCTCGCCGTTGTTACGCTTTAATAGTTTCTTTTTTATTGTTTTCTTTCATTTTGAAGCCATCATCGTCGCTCGTATATGAAGAATAGCAACCGATGATTTTACACATTAAGTGAATATCTTTTGCACCAAGTGCCTCAGATCCGTAGACGTTAGGGTGCCATTTATCGCACACGAACGATATTTTTTTATTACTTTCGCTGGGCTTCCATCGCAAATGCTCTTCGCAGCTTTAAATCAATCTCTAGAAAAACACTGCCACGAAAGAACTTCGTAAATAGATACCAAGGTGATTATCAATGGATTTCTTTCAAAGTTCAAAATTCAAAAAAAAATCACGATGGGTTATTCTTTAAAGCTGATCTTTGTTGGAGGTCCGTGAACGGTTCCATTCATGGAGTAAAGGAAAGCAACGCTTTGCGGTCTTTTTTTTTTTTTGATTCTGAAACCCCCAAAAAGCACATCTAGTAGTATCAGGAGATCGTTTTGGTCGCCCCTGACTCGGGCCTAACCAAATAGCCTAAATTTAGCCCCTACATTTAGGATAGTCAACCTAGAAAGTGTCCTGGGGAAACATCCCCTCTCCCCCCTACACCTAGTTTGTGAATTAAGAAGATAAACATTAGAATACCAATAGCATGTACCTAATCAGCAGGACCTAAGTCCGAACACGATCAGTCCACATACCAGGACACGGTTAATTCGACACGAAATTTAGAAATAAATCGCCCCTTTGGGGAGAAAAGCACAAAAGGCCAGAAGGCCGAAAAGATCAATCTACATATTACACAGCTTCAAGCACAAGGGGAATACGATGACAGATAAAATTAGAATGCCAAGTAACTACAACTGATACGCACGTATGCGCGTCAGGTAAAACGTAAATCAGGCGCATGCGCACTAAAATGCGGATATCTACGTCGTGCCTAGGTAAATAAGTAAGCCTTATCTACCTACCTACAATTTGGGATCTCTACTCAGTCTACATGCGAAATTTCAACCGTCTAGTTTAATTTGGAAGGCAGCAATGGGTGACAGTAACTTGAAAAATAAGAGAAACTAACCGAAAACCTATTTTTTCGTGGTTGTGAGGAGGGTGTAATTGGTCTGAAAAGTGCAAACCCCCAAAAGGCGAGGTAAAGTTTGAACCCTCGTTAAATACACACACGCCAAATTGCAACCCTCTAACTCCATTTTCACCAGAAATATGGGAAGAACGGTCTTTTTTCAAGGGATCTCATACAACGTTTGATTCTTAATCGAGTGGCTCGAAAATAGACAATTCTGGGCCCCTCAGCAGTCCTCTCCCATACTTGGACATGACTAAATTTTAACCTAAGGTTATTCCCACTCATGGAGGTTAGAGCCGCCGCCAATTTAAGTCTGCTATTTGAATTTGATTAATTTCGTTTGGTATCGACGCGAGGAAAGAATTTTTAATTTTGATTAGAAAAAAAAATCAATACAAAAGGCATCTGATATGACATTGGAAAGTTTAATCTATTCTTAATAATAATCGAGGGAAGCTGAATTTTTCGTACACCAATCATAAAATTTATTATTTTCCATCGATTGATTGGAGAACCGGTAATTCATCAATTTTCATCCGCGTCCACGTTCCTCTAACAATTTTCACCCCAAATCTTATTTCTTGAAAATTCATTTTTCCAAAACACAAAAGAACAATTTACCGAATTTATGGAGAACTGAGGGACATTTTAAAAACTGATTAGAGAAGGATCACATTTTCTAGTATAGTATTTTTCTTGGTCAACGTGCTTTTTGAAAAAGTTACCCGCCCATGTGTGGCAGAGGAGAGAGTGTTCTCCCCTCTCCCCCCATGGCCAAAAATATTGATTTTTGCTTAGAAAACAGGCCTATCAAATCCAAAAAATTGTGTGAATGATTCAAAAATCTCCAAAAATGCAATTTTTGGCAATTAAAAACATTACTTTTTCTCAAATTTTATGAAATTTTGGTATTTTTAGGCATAGAAAATTTGAATTCAGCTCCAAGTTGGTCTATTAAAATAGTAACAGAACACTGAAACTCTTCCTTCGGAACAACCATTCGCATGGGTCTGAAGTTAACCGGCTTAAATTAAGTTCGGATGATTAAGCGCAAAATTTCAATTTCATTTCCCAATAGATGATTTTTCAGGGGAGTTAAAAAATATTTTTTTGTATTTTTTTAAGAATTTTTCCACATTATTATTTTTTTTTCATTAAATTGTTCTGCCTTCGTCCATTTAGAATCTGTTTTTCTCACTTTTGCTCTTCTCAGAGATTCTCAATTGGTATTCCAGCATATACAAAAATATCAATATACATGGTTCAAAAAGAAAGAGAAAAAAATTGAAAATTGCCTTTGAGAATCTAAAATAGACGAAAATGTGTCCCTTGTGATGAAATTTTTTTCGAAAAATCATTTTCTAAATTTTTAACAAATTTATTTCAACAAAATTCTTAAAAACATAGCTTCTTTGAGTGGCCCTGAAAAATCGCCTGTGGTGGATAAAATTCAAATATTGCGCTTAATCATCTGAAAAAGATGCCCTAAATCCATTTCAGGAGGGCGTTTTTGAAAATAGATTTCCTTCACAATGTTTCAGAAAATATCGAAAAAGTGCAAAAAAATGATATTTTTTAAAAACTCTTGAAACAAGGCGTAATGATGAAAACTTCCCAAATAATGATTATCTTGGGTTCATGAAAATAAATTCTATTTTCGGAAAAAATATGTAAAAAAATTTTTTATTTGATATTTTGAAAATTCTTGAAAATTTTTGAACTTTTGGTGAGTTTTGCAAGCTCAAAAAATCGACTTGCAAATTTCCAAAAAAAGCAAAATTCGCCCCACTCTGTATAGAATCTTGAAGCATTTTTTTCTTCAATATCATCAAAGAAGGAAGGATATGGATAGACCCAAGGCAGAAGGGGGATTTTTCCTCCCAGGTCTTAGTCAATTTGATATCTCAAGAAACACTTTGATCTTACCATCATCTACTGAACGGATTATTGACTACAAAAATGAACTTAAATTTGCAAAAAAATCTGATAACCCCCACTAATAAAAATAGATTATTCATTTACAAAAAAAAATTTCCCTGATCCTGAAATTTATACCTATTGTTTATCTATCCATTTCAACTATATTCATAATTTGAACACTACGTATCCATTAATTTATATCTTGGGAGGAACTTATTTTAGAAAAAAAAAAAAAAGACACCTACATCAACGTACACTATAAACCACATTTTTTCTCTTTTTGAACCCTCCTCCTATTTCTCATTCACATATACCTATTCTCTTCAAACACTGTACAAAAAAAAAAAATGGAAACCAGAATAAAACCAAAATGAAGCGAAAAAAAAAAACACACGAGCTCGAGCGTGGGTACCCATCGAGAAGATAAATCCAACCGCTATGTTTGCTTTAGGGTGTAACGAAATAAAGGAATACCTGAACTGTGTAAGAATTTAATGTTGCATGACGCTCGTGAAAATTTATAGCTCAAAAAAAAACACACAAAAACACCAAAAAAAAAAAAAAAAAAAAAAAAAAAAAAAAAAAAAAAAAAAAAACAGAATAAACCACACGACGACGACGACGACGAAGACGGTGTAATGGTGTGAATTTTTTTTACACTCAATAATACGTGTATATATTTTGACGATGAGAAATTCGCCATCGTCATTAGTCTAAATCTATCGTAGTTCATATCGTATTTCGCGATTTCGCCGGTGAAAATCTTCAGTGAAAATGAATTGTAAAAAAATATACGATACTGACTGAGATCAGTTAAAAAACGTATCCCAAACAACGAACTCGTCCTTTATTTTTTTAAACATGATTTGTTGTTCAGATAAAATTTCCATATCTAGAAGCTCTACCAAAGCTACAAATGTTGCATGCCTAATTCAACCTCTTAGCACAATTTTGAGGAGAGATATGCGAAGAAGGAATTTAATAAACAACAAACATTGCTCTAAAAACAATTTCTTCTACGCTGAAAAGAGGTGTATGGTAGTTGAAAAGTCAAAACCACCAGATAGGGTATATCTGAGCCCCTTACTATATCTGTGCACCAAATTTCAACCTTTTGACTCAATATGGGAAAGAGATACGTGTGAAACAAACTTCGAAAACCGCCAAAAATAACCCCAAAACTGCTTTTTTGAGTCTATGAACGGGGGGGGGGAGGAATGGCGCTGAAAATTTGAAATCTCAAATCGCACATCCGGGATGCCTACTGGATTTATTTATCTAATTTCAACTCAATACCTCAATTTGAAGAGATGATACGGGACGAAAATTTTCGAAAAATAAGAAAGACAAGCTAAAAAAACTGCTTTTCTGGGTCTACGAGAAGGTGCAATCCAGGTGAAAAGGTAAACCCCTAAAAAGCATATTTAGAACTCTTACTAGACCTGCATTCTGAATTTCAAATCATCCAGCTCAATTTGGAGGGGAGATATGAGAAGGGAAATCTCGAATGCAACTGTTGGCGGTCCAGATCTGTCGACACTTGATCATTGGCAATTAAAAGTTCACCAACAATAGTGGATTATCAAGATTGGCATCGTCAAGATTTGCAGTGTCAATTCTTGACGGTCCAGATCCATCAATACTCGATTATTACCAGTTGATGGTCAACACTGGACTGCCAAAAGTTCATCTACAATAGTGGGTCATCAAGATTTGGACCGCCCACTCTTGATGGTTCAGATCCACCAACACTTGACCATCAGTAGTTGATGGTGAACTGTGGACTACGAGTTGACTAACATATCTGGACTACCAACATCTTGAAGGTCAACTTAAATGTTAAGAAGAAAATGCTCAGCAAATTTTCAAAATTCTTTACGCCAAGCCCTTTCTCCAGTTCCAGCAGAAGTCCACATTAGGAATTTTGAAAATTACTCGGCATTTTTTTTATAACATTCAACTTTTTTGTCGAACATAAGCTAATTGTTGACGATGCAGATGTTAACAGCTCAGCACAGTTGGCGATTCATGGCAAAGCCATCAAATTCTAAAAAATCTGGATTTTGATTAACCAATTTTTGATGGTCGACTTTTGTCAATCAACTGTAGAATGCGTTATTAAACATCTTCGCCGCTTTAAAACCTAATTTTTGAGGCTATGAGGGGACGCCATGGAACAGAAAAATCCAGAGCCCCCAACAGAATATCTAGGGCTATACACGAAATTTAAACCTCTCAAGGAATATGCAAGGAACAAAATCAAAAAAAGGGAAAACACCCTATATCTCCCCTTCCATTTGACGTAGAGAGTGTAATTTTTAATTCTCTATCGATCGGTTCAAAAATGAAAATTTTTTGCAATTTTTTTCCTCTTCACACCCCCTGCCTAAAATTGGACATGGCTAAATTTTGACCCAAGGTCATCCCCATTCATATACGTAGTATCTAACCCACCGCCCCTGGCTAAATTTGAACGATTTTGATCGGTATCCAGCCAAATATGACGTAGAAAATCAGGATATAACTTCAAATTTTATACTTGTACTTGGCCGATTAAATTTTCCTGTATCCCAATGGAAATCTCATACTTATATGCTGGTTGCACATAAATCTTGAAATTTTTTCTCGTTCTTTTTTACACGAAACGTCAGGTACGTAAAACACGAATTGACAAATTAAAAGGTATTTCCTAGTTTTATCAAATACTTAATCACTACCCCTCCCCTTCCCCCAAAGAACATTTTTGATTCTTCCAACAGTAAGTGAATTTTGATAGACTGCAAGAAAGGACAACACTAAAAATAGCCCATGAGTCAGCTTCTTGCACATAAACACTCGTAGGGAAAAAACAGCTATGATACAACAAAGCTACAAAATTGATGATCTACATTAGACCTCCTCATTACATTTCATCCATTAGTTCAATTGGGTCAAATTCTTGTCTCGCATTAAAATCATTTTTCAACGTTAGATACAGCAGAAATACCACCTTTACCCCCTTTCAACCTTTCATTTAATCATCGTTCTAAAATGCTTTCCGTACAGAAAACATCCGTAACAAAAAAACAGCTAAGGCACAACAAGTTACAACTTTCATCATAAAAAAATTAATTCAATTTAAAAATAAAAATTGATAAAGGATAAGGTATATAAATAAAAAATTAAACTTGAATTTAATCGTTCAAATTGATAACTAAAAAAATGAAATAAAAATCATTATAACTTCATAACTGATAAATATAATAAATAAATGACTAAATCTACATCCGACCTTCTCGTTTCATTTCAGATATCAGCTCAATTAGGCCAAATTCTCGACTCGGATTAAAACCATTCTTTAAGGTTATAAACAGCAGAAATCCCACCTTTACTCCTCCCCCTCACACCTTTCATGTAATCACTTCACGATGCTAGTTTTTGAATACATTTCACACAGTTTTCAATTCTTCATCGATCGGTTTGAAAACCGAAAATTCCCATCATTTCCATCCCTTCCCCACACACCTCCCGTCTCAATGCTAATTCAAGACCGCCTTACCAAATGAATCTGCGACCGAAGCATCGGACAAAATTTGATATTTATTTTTGCAAGCGGTAATTAAATCCTTCATCCGAAAAGAAATGAATAAATAGTTCATCAAGCATGCCCAGAATTGGTCGAAATATATATATAAGGTTGTCTCGAGTCGTAAAGTAGACTTTCCTTATACACATTTTAGCCAAGTGATGCGGCTCTAATAGGCTAAATTTATCTTGTAGAAAAAAATCAAGAGACTGCAAGCATAAAATACACGAGACTAATGACGGACAACCAATCAGTAGGTCAATTTTTGGCAACAAATAAAGAAAAACAGGAGCAAAAACAATTTCGGTAATGTACCTTCGTAACACCAAGTCCAGATTGACGATAAAGTTTACCTTTCCTTCATACCTGTAACATGCATATCTACAACCTAATTTTCAACAACTCGTCCATATTTGCGCATTTAAATCACCTCTGCGTGGCACAGTGGCAAATATTTCATCGCAAAGTAACCGCATAAGTACATTACATACACACACATACATACATATATAAGATGGAAAAATAAAAATAAATAAGAATAGGAAGAAGACTGGAAAAAAAAACGGGTTAATCGAAACATTGAATCAAATGCAAGCATTCATATCCGCCGTCGTTTGCGAGCATGTCTGCATTAATATGTTCATTCGTTCGCCTACAATGATTTTAATATTTACCGCGCACACATACACGTACGTTTATCATATACCTATATCCATACACACACACACACACACACACGCGTCAATATTTACGTACGTATACGTTTTCGTATATATAGAATTCGATGATAAGAAAACAATTACATATACGTTAATCTCTACATCTTTACGGGGTTGTAAGCGTTGAAATATAACACCGCTTAAGCGACCAGTGCGCGAGCAAAGTTATGAAAAATTACAGTCATAAATATTAACTAATCGGCAATGGCTTCTTTCGCATTATACGAGTACAACATTTAGCTGCCGTGTCCTTTTAAAGAAGAAGCAGCTAGAGCAATGAAAACTCATTGTATGTATTTTACATACACATACACACAGAATATTCTGCAGTATCACGTATACGTATAGGGTACGACGAGCATGAGTATATATATATATATAAGTACCTGTACTTCGAACCGAAAATAAAAAAAAAAAAAAAAAAACCAAAAAAAAACCAAAAAAAAAAAAAAAAAAAAAAAAAAACATCATCGGTACAAGTAGCAACCCAACAGCAGTAACATCAGAGAGTAAGTTACGAATCAGCGAAAGATCGACCAAAAACGAGCGACTGCTGTAAATTATTAAACGCAGCACAAGTATTCGTAGGTTTTTCGCGGTGAATAAGCATAGGGATTTCTCTCATTCTAGCATCCTTTATCTTTTCAAATGAAGCACAGTATACGGTTAGATAATTAGGGCGGTTGGAATGTTGCCGATTAGGTACCTCTCACATGCATATATATACATATATACTGCATACGAGCTTATACTACATTTACTGCTTGCTGGCGACTTTTATCAGCAATTTGCCCAAGACGACAGATTTAGTTCGTTGTCTTTCGATCTACTCTCTGTGTCGAGTAAGTATGCAGACGCGCAGCTTATTTCTTCCTCGTTCCTCATTTCGCTTCACTCTCCATTTGTCTATCTATCGCGGGTATCGTGCTCGCTACAGTAACGAAAAAATATATACATTTTACACGACGAGGAAATACACATATATACGTACGCTAACAATTGTCAAAAGCGTTAGATTAATAGTTTTTTTGTCTTTCTTTTCTGCGCTTCGTTCTTCACCGGGGAGAAACGTGTGTGTAAGTCGTACCTAGCCTAGATGAAGAGCAAAGAGGCGTATTTACGACGTGGGTGGTTTCCCCTTTTGTCTTATAGAAATCTTAACAGCTACTGTTCGGTCTCTCTTTAGCTCTGTCGCATTCTACACGCATACTTACGACCATATATATGTATACGGAGTACTACTAATTATCATTTTTCAAACCTCTATCGACGTTTTTTTTTTTTTTTTTTCCTATATGCATACTCGGGCTACGTAGCACTCGAGGTACATTCAACGTTAGATGGCTTTTTCTCAACACGCCTTTTACCAGGCGATGACACTTTTATAAGCTCGTCGAGAAATTATAATCTCGTCGATAGAAGCCTGCTTTGCAGTATAAAATTTTGGCGTACTCTTTCTTCCTTCACTAGCAACACCTCTTTACTCGCCTTCTCATTCGTGGGCCATCATCATAAATCATACGACGTTATTTCTACATACAAACGCTAAATATTCGATACTATAAAGGTTGATAAGTTAAATATATAGCAATATAATACTAATTAATAATTAGACGTACTGTGGCCTGTTACGTGTAATTTGTCGTCTTTCGAATTCAAATACACTATACGAAGATGAAGGAAAAAACCACTGGCAAACTTTTAACCGCCCCCTTGGCCATAAGTTATCCTACCATAAAATAAGCATAGGCTAGGTATAATACGAGTAATACCGAAGTACTATAATAAATCGCTATAATGTTGCCGCCGCCATCAAACGAAATCTAAAGCAATGTACGATGTCATCTATTAGAGGTGGTCTTTGCTGTAAAGCATGGTTTCTGTGCGACGCTATGATATATGATTATCGTGATTTTTTATCCGTTCATAGTCCTCGTCGACGACGTCTTCGCTCGTCGTACAGCTCCCTTTTTTTTCTTTTTTTTATTTCTCTTTGCGATCCACTTAGCCATAATACACATACTTTTGCGCATAATACAAGACAAAAATCAATCCGTTACGAAGAGGCTGGTCGATTCGAAACATTGCGGTTGGAAGATGGCCAATTCCCAAACAAGATGAATTACTATATATTAGCGGTATTTGTTGGGATTCCCCCTCCCCTCCCCCCTCTTTCTTCTATAACGTATCGTTCTCGTTTTCAGTTCGATGATGACTCTGTTTTTTTTTTTTTCTGTCTATGCTCTTCCTTCGCTTCTGATCACATCGCATACCGCTAGAAAATTTTCCAAGTATTTAAAATTTCCTTCACATGGGAAATTCGTTATCGACAGATGTGGGCATGTACACGGTCAGGATAAATGCCAAAATACATACACGTACGTATGTACTTTGTAAATATATCGAAATAATACTTCTTCGAAGCATACAGCGTCTATAAATAAGCGACCGGAAGATCTTACGTGTATTTTTGAGTGCAAAAACTGCATCTTCACTGACGTAGGTCTAGTATATAGCTGTGATCACCATCCTGCCTACAATGCGACCAAGTACGAGTATTTAAATCGAATGAAAATTAGTCTATATCTTATAATATACGTCCCCGATGAACGGTCTTAAATTATAGATTTTTACGATAATGCCAATTTATTACAAATCAAATATTCCCGCGCGATAAATATGTTAATCCGAAAACATTTAAAAGATTCGACCAGAAAAGTGACACATTCCAAGTGATGGCTGGCTCAGGTGGATTTCGGTGATCTTAGAACTACATCAATGTATTCGCAACTATGCTCCGATTGATTTTAATAAAAGACCAAATGATTAAATCACCGACAACGTAGTCAACGTCTATCAAATAGTATTCGATTTTTTGATACGGGTAAGACGAAATAAAATTCATCAACCGGGGCTCAGTTGCTACATTTATATTTAAATTTAATACGTACAAAAATTTACATATTATTTATCAATCTCGATCGAATTTCAATAGCTCGACAGAAAATGCGAATCAGGAAAAATTCCTCCGATGTTTCACATCGATCGACGTAGCCTACGTTAAAGTAGAATATTTGGAGAAAATAAAAAATTTTAATGAGAGCCAATGATGACTTTTTAATTTAAATTGATCCAATTCGAATACAAAACAGTTCACGTTTCAACTATGCTTGGTACCAAAATTGTCATAAATATAGATTGTGCTTGTCAAGGTAAAAATAATTAACAAATCAGTATAGAATTTCAATTCTAACATTAAAATTGTCCATAAAATCTACGTATAATGGTGTACATCATTTGATCGTAAAAGTATCCAACAAATTAAATTAATAAATTTGAAATGATGAGGGGGGGGGGACTAGACGGTCTAGACTCCTCCCTCGAGCTCGAGAAACCCGAAAAACTTTCATATTAATGTCGCACATATTTGCACGTATTTTAAATTTTTAATCTAAGCCTCTGAAAACGTACTTTCTTTTGCATAAAAATTCAAGAAATTCACGTTTTTAGTATCATTTTCTATATGCTTTTTTGTCAAAAGAAAACCAGGCTATACGGTGCATCGGACCAACGAAAAATAAATGAGGAAAGAGAGTATCAACAAAGTTTATTTCGAGAATCATTTACTCCGATCAATACCGACCAAAATTCCTCAAATATGTTCAGAAGGCTTACATTAATGGTAAATAACATACACGTGAGTGTGAACAAACTTGGATCAAAATTCAGTCATGTCCAAATTTGAGGGAAGGAGTGCGAAGGGGCTAAAATCCCGAAAAGTGTTTGTTTTCAAGCCAATCGACAGAGAATCGAAAGTTGTCCAACTTTTCAAAAAATCAGCCTTCTAAGTTGATTAGCATAGGAGATATGGGGAATTGTACAATTTTTTGACTTCGAAAAAAGTTCCTTCCTTCTAAAATGACCCCCCCCCCGCAACAATCCCAAATCCAGCTAGAAGACTAAAATTTGACATGAAGACTGATTGGTAATTCTAGACACGTGCATTTTAGAGGTTTCGACTTTTTAGCCCCATTGTACCTCTCTACAATCCCGAAAAAGTATATATTTTGAATGTTTTTTTTTGTCGTTTTTTGAGTTTGTCCCTCATATTAGTTAAAAAGTTGAAATTTGGCATGTAGCTTTGGTAAGGGTCTTAGGTGCACCTTAGGAGCAGTGCAAGAGGGATATTTTTTCAATGGATTTCAAAATTTAATTTCAATTCCATACATTTAGACTCAAAAATCAATGTTTTTTTTACTATACCATAACCAATGTAAATTATTTTAATAAAATAAGGCTTTAACGTATCTCATGCTTCAAGTTGATCCTTCTCTTCCTTGAAATATTTTTGCGGTTGACGTGGGAATATTTTAATATGAGCACAACATTCCAACAGACTTCAACCTTGAACGAACTTAGATGGTCGAAAAGAGCGTATAAAAAAAATCGAAAATTTTTACATTCCCTCGTTAATTTTTTTTGCCAATTTTCAAACATCTCTTTTAAGAATGAATGAACAATTAAACGAATGGCAAGCCAGAGCAGCTCCCAAGGTGGCACTTATTACTCTGGTAAAAAAAATTTTCGACCTTTCTCATTGGATCTACCGTTAAAAAATGATCCTTTAGGCTATAATGAAACCTTAAAAAATTTCAATATACTAAAATTTATCTAAATTCTGTATCCAAGTGATTGCAAATTTTTGTTCAGTAGGTATAGGGGGGGGGGGGGGTGTAAAGCCCTCCAGATGTTGAATTAGCTCCCTCCCCTGCCAGAAAATTATTCCTTATACGTTAAATTTCATACAAATGACTAGAAATATTTTAAGATTTGTTAAAATTTTAAGAAAATGTTAAGAAAAATACGTATTGAAATTGTAATAAAATTTAAAAATGATTCTGCTTCCCCTAGTAAAATCCACAAAATTGGTGCTAAAACTTCTACAAATACATATTTTTTTCATTTACAAAAAAATACTCCGTTGCTTCGCTCAAGCATTCAAAAATTAAGCTCACCACCTCCCCCAAGAAAAACAACTCGAGCTTTCTGAAATATAAACAATTTTTTTTCTTTTCCACGCTGGTGATTCCCCCCTCTCCCTCCTCACGACCAAACCACCAAACTCCGCCTACGTGAGTAGGCCAAATTACACCCGTCGGTGGAGACATATTACTCGACGATGGAACTCTAATTTTCGATGTGCTTCAGTATCTATCTAGTTCACTTTCTATAACAAAATCAAACGAAAAATTATAAATTGAAAATTCTCGTGAAATCGTCGAGTAAGGCAGGAGGGTTCCCCCGGTATCGAAAAGTACATTTCAAAAATCCATTGTTACCTTGTTAGTCATCTTAAGGGGATCTAGAGAGTTGAAATTTTTTACGGTGAGATTTCAAGTAAAGCTACCTCATTTCGTTCCAATCTCTCTTCTCTCATCATAGAATAATCTGCACAAAGTTGAATGGTATGGTGTATCGTATGTCATTTCTAAATCAATTCCAATACATATTTTTAATTCTTTCATAAAAATCTAATAAACGTATCACTTTAAAAATAGCAAATTTCTAAAAAGTTCAGATCACCTTTCCAGTCTTCACTTTTCAATATGTTTTCTTCGAACGCAGACGCCAAGAACACTCCGCCATCAACTACAAAACTACTCCACAATCTTATCTTCAAAATCACGTATCTTCATATCTCATCCGCTCTTCACCACTTTATCAACCAGCTCACAATCTCAACGGCTATACCCTCCTCTGCTGCTTCCAGCTACTGCACAAACTACACACTGTGCAATGTATATCTTATCGTATTAATGTGTATATACGTTACACTCGTATTCCGAATACGACGCGTATCGAGTTCGAAATATACGCGAGTACAAAAAAAAAAAAATAAATAAATAAAAAATAAATAAATCCTGTTATTCTGTTCAACTCGGCAGCGCATCCCATCATACATACAACATATACCAGTTGATCGAAATTTCCTCTTGTTTCCGCGACTCGGGTTTGTATGTATGTAATATCGACAATGAGAAGAATACTTAATTACCACGCGGCTATGTTTTATTTCTCTTTCTTTCTTTCTTTATTTTATTTTCATTTTTTTTTTTTTTTTTTTGAAATTTCCGCTCTCAACCGGCAAATTATCTTCCTATACGTCAGTAAGGATTACCGCGTAAATAAAACGCGACGCATTCGTGCGCGCTTCTCTATGTATTACGTACCCATCTCTTATAACTTCATTATAATGTAAACTTATTTTTTTACTGCTTTGGCTTTTCGTTTTCGTTTTTTTTTTTTTTTTTTTTTTTTTTTTCTTTTTTTTTTTCTTTTTTTGCTTTTTGTTTTTGTTTTTTTTTTTTTTTTTTTTTTTCTTTCCTTCTTCTTCTTTCTTATCTATGACAAGTACATAACAAAAAGTACAACTTAATATGCATACATGGCTATAAAATTCAGAGCGTAGACCATGTTACGCGTTACTCTTTCTATTGTACCTGTCACTTTGAAAAGCGTATCTCGATGTAAGTATATATGTACCTCTCTCTACCTATACCTCTATATCTATACGATATATGAGCTCACCGAGGCTGCCTGCCAGCCTACAACATTCGTATATACGCCGCCTTCTTGTTCTAATTCTTCGCTGTTGCGAAAATTTACACACTCGGTACTTATAAGTATAAATGTACGGTATATGTAGGTACCAGTTTACGATTAATTAAACCTTAACCCTTTCAGATATACTTGGCTAACTGAGCCAAAGTGAGTATCTATAATACGTATATAAGTTACAGCTAGCGTGAAATTCACTCATTCGTATACCTGAATGAATTCTTCCAAGTTGGATACTGAATTTTATTTTATTTTTTTTTTAAAGACTAGACAAGTTACCGCGGACTCATGTTGGATATGCTTGCTGCTTGAAATTTTATCAAGTTCAACATAACGCAATGATCTTGGAATTATTATTTCAAAATACCTGTCGAGACGAAGGATATCAAAATTTTAGGGTTCGTTCTTCTAAAAATGTCCCTTGTCAGAATTTCAATAAAATGAAAAAAAAAAATAATAATTCCAACAGTGGCATGTGACAGCTGGAATTTCAAGTTGAACAGGACCACTTTTTATTCCACGAAAATTTCATAAAATTCGGATCAACTCATTCAATTACACAAACTAACATCGGATTTCAATGCAGCAGGAATATCAAAACTTTGAATTTTTTTTTTTTAATTGAGGAGGGAGAGAGGGAGGCTTGGTGAAAAAAATATTTTGAAATTACGTCACACGACAGTAGTACAAAAAGTATAGGTTTTGTTACTTGATCTTCAACCCCCAGCACATTCATCAATTAAAATTTCAAAACATGTATAAAAATCAAAAAAATTATGTCTCGCCATTTTTGGTAAAAGGTATCGTAAATAACCACGTAAGACCAAAAAAAATCTTTTTTCTTCATAACTAAACATACCAAGCCTGAGCATTACTTGAGCCAGCTTGCATGACGATGGAACAAACCTTAAAAATCAACAAATATCCGAGCAGTATGGAAAGATGCGCGAAGGCTTAAAAATCGAAGCCCTCGAAAGGCACATCCATGGTCACTATCAAGTCTACACATCAAATTTCAACTTCCTAGCTCAGTTTGGAGGGGAAATAGAGGAAGAACAATTTTTATTCAAGATCAAAAAGGGAAAAGATCCTCATATCTACCCTTCCTAATTGACCTAGGATGCTGATTTTTGGATATGATACAAAACTTTGGATTGTTTATCAATCAGCTCAAAAAGATATAATTTTTACGATTTTAGCCTCTCAGCACTCTTTCTCTCAAATTTGGGCGCAACTTAACTTGGACCAGAGGTCATCTCCACGGCAGGATATCGAATGGTCCACGTTAATCGAAGCCTATTCCTCAAATTCGATCGATTTTGGTCCGTAACAAGATGAGAAAATAATTTTTTAGTTATGGGAAAAAAATAAATATCTGACATAGCCAAAAATGGTTGTAATGGTCTTCTAGGACCCCAAAACGGGTTTTGTTAATGTCCCCTCCTCCTCCATAGGTCGGCGGATCGTAATAGCCCGGTTTTCATGGACAATATGACATAAAAAATCAAGCTGAAAAAACAACAACAAAAACAACACTTTTTGGTACTAAGTGGTTAGAAAATTTCAAAACATTTTTTTAGACTTTTATGTAAATTTAAGAATTTGTAGTGATATAGATGTGGGGGGGGGGATAGGACAAGACGAAGTTTGTCGAGAACTAAGTCAAAGATTCTATGATTTCATCACGTTCAACTGACATAAATTTGAAATTTTTTTTTGTTACCTCCTCCTTACACTTTTGACTAAACCCCATAAAATCAAAATTTCCAAACAAATAATTGAGAAAAACTAAAAACAGGGAGGGTCTTGTATCATGAGGGGGGGGGGGGTGGAACGAAACATAAGGTTTACAGATACTCATACTTTTCTATTTTAATGCTTTTCAATTCAGTATATTTCGGAGATTTCCGGAACTTAAAGGTTGAAACCCCATATCTCCCCTTTTCCATCAACGCAAGAGGCTGATTTTTGGATATTATATCCAACTTCTCTGTCGGTTGGTTCAAGAAGGAATGATTATTTTGCAATTTTAGCCACTCAGCATCCATTCCCCCAAATTTTCCATAATCGAATATTGTCCAAAGGTCATCCTCACTCAAATGTCTATCAAATACTGCGTCAACCTAAGGCCCTACTCGAATTAGACCGATTTGGGCGATATTGTGTGGAGTAAATGGTTTTCGATTTCGGGGAGAGAAAAAGTAAAACACAAATTAAATATGCATCTGACATGCTCAAAAATAGTCACAGAGGTTTCAATGGACTTTCAAGACCCCAGAACTAATTTTATTAATACTCTCTCCCATCTTCATTAGCCATAAGTCAACAGTACGTGATATCCTGGTTTTCATTAACAATATGACGTAGAAAACAACCTAATAAATACACGTATGTATCTGATAACTGTGAAAATTATCAAAGTATACGTCTGAGACACTGAAATAGATTTTTCGAATACTCTTTCTTCAGTTACACATTTGAGGTAAAAACAAATGAGTCATGGCAAAAATTACACCACTTTTTGCTAAAGCTCATTCACAATATTTATAAAGGTTTCAAGTTCATGGTACAGCCTTCTTGTACCATGCCCCTGAAGTTATCTATTTTACGAAGCCTTACCCCATATTTTGAATAATCCACCCTTCACAAAACTCTTCCATTTCCTGGATATTTTTTTTACAAATCAATACAAATGACCTTATTGAGAAAAAAACTAGAATCTGTCGCATATAAACCTTTCGTGAATTTTTAAAATTTTCATGATTATAACCTTACATCGAATACCCACAGGTATTTTATCAATCAAAAAGTAAGAAGTTAGTCTGACATAAGCCCCATAAAATACATATTTCTTTATGTTTTGGCTTCGATCGTTGTTTTCGGCTACACACGACTTCTTCACAAACCTACATATGCATTAAAAAAAAAAAAAAAAAGGGTGCTCGATCTTACGTAAAGTATACTTATACATATGGTAATTACGTTAGCGCGCAATTCCATCCAATCGTATCGCGGTAATTACCCTTTATGTGGTAAATTACTGCCTACGAGCGTGTTTCAGTCTATCTCAAAACAGGCCAAAAGAAAAATATCACCTCGAACGCTACGTACAGTACTTAAACACACATACGAATGTATAACTTATACGATCCATTAACGAAATCCGTGTATACACGCCTTAAAGTTTTAACTTATTAATTAAATAGGTACAAAGTGGCGGTTCGTTTAGTACGGAATTATATTACAAAGAAATACGCCAACGCGGACGCGTGTCTTTGATTCCCTTCTGCCTTGCGCAGGTCTCACACAGGATCTGTGCCGATTCTTGAGTCTTGACTTGACGTCGTGGCGTCCTCTAATTAGAGACGTCGGTACGTCTAATGTGATATATCGCCTACGACATATACAATATTTCTTTTTCTTTTTTATACTCACGTACATTATATATGTATGAATGTACGTCTATGTACATCTATCTATACGTATAGTATACATATTATGTAAATTCCCTCTTCGCGTCGCTTTTTCGTTTTGTTTTTTTTTCTTTTTCTTCGCTATACTGCGTTCTCCTATAGCTACACATATCTACACTCGTATATATACGAATTACGTACACTTTTATGCTTACGAGCACTTCAAATGAGTGTTTAACCGTTTACGTTACGGGTAATTGCGAACAGAAATAGCAAGCAGGCATTTCGTTTTATTTGACTTACCGCCAAATAAACACATAGTCGCCTTTCCACCTATATATTAGGTGTCCTAAAAATCATAATTTTGGTCAATTTCTCACACTGACTACCCCTTATGCACGTAACATGTCACCAAAATGTTTTCAAAGAGATGTAAAAATGTTCATTAGTCCTACTTCGTCGACATATTTGGTAGAAAAACCATCTACAGCACGTTTCAAATGTACTTGCCAAATACAAGCGACTGAAATCAATTTACACAGGCTGTGGGTGAAGAACAAACTTGACAAATCGGAGTTACGTGAATTATTCCACTCATGGAGCCAAGAAAATCACAGATAGGGATAAGGGTTAATATTGGATTGAATATACTATGAAATCAAAAACAAAGATTTAGACCCCATAAAAAAGCTACACGTCGAATATCAACCTCCTAGCTTCAATAGGGATGGGAAATATGCGAGCAATAAACTTCGAAAAACGGCTAACCCCCAACCGAAAAAAATTACCTTTTTTGGCTAGTAAGGGGGTGCAATAGGGCTGAAAAATTGAACTCTCAAAAGGCACATCTGGAACCTTTGCTAAATCTACATACCATATCTTAATATTCTAGTTCAAGCGGGACAACAGTGATAAGGGCAGGGGGTTGGAGGAATGACGTCGACACCACTAAAAGGCACATCTACGATACCAAATTTCAACTTCTTAGCCCAATTTGAGGACGAGGGAGCAGATATGCAAGGAGCAAACTTAAAATACAAGAAAACTCGCCCAAAAAATCACATTGCTGAGCTGTAAGGGAGCACAATGGGTCTGAAAAGTCGAAACCTCCAAGGCACATCAATGACCACACAGCAAATATCAATGACCACACAGCAAATTTCAAATTCCTAGCTCAATTTGGAGGAGAGATAAGGGAGAAACAGCTCTTTTTCAAGGTCAAAAAGGAGCAAAACCCGCATACCTCTCCTCCTAATTAACCTAGCAGGTTAATTCTTGGATATACTGCGCAACTTTGAATTATGCATCGATTGACTTCAGTACCCTCTGCCCCAATTTGGACACGATTGAATTTTGACCCAAGGTCATTCCCACCCCAGGACATCGAATCCGCCGCCAGTTGGAGCCTATTTCCCCAATTCGATCGATTTCAGTCAGTATCGAACTGAGCGAATGATTTTTCAATTTCGGCCGAAAAAATAAAAAAATTAAAATAAATATCTGAGATGGCCAAAAATGGTCGTCATGGTCTTCTAGGACCTCAACAGGGATTTTTTTTATATCTGCCCTCTCATCCGCCGTAGGTCAATACAGACCGAAATAGCCTGGTTTTCATTTGCAATATGACATAGAAAATCAGGCTTAAAACGACAAAAATGGAACTTGACCTCAACAAAAACAATTTCTTTATAGCTCTGACCGGGTCCAAAGGGACTCTAGGCAACTACTTAATCAGCGTACTCAATTTCAACGTCCTAGCAAAATGTGGAAGGGAGATATAAGTGGGGCCATCTCGAAAAATGACAACATTGAAGCTAGTTTACCAATAACGATTTATTTTAGACTTGAAGGGGCCGAAGGGCTGCAGAACAATTGAAATTCCCTAGACATCCAGGCCACTTCATTCCCACTTCTGAGGCCTGAGCTCAAATGGGGGGAAGGGGGGGAGTTAGAGATTGCCCAAAAAACCTAACAAACACAATTTGGGCAAATTTCGCTTCCCAGCACCTCTTTCCTCGATCGAATTTGGACACAACAAAATGAATAAAAAATAAAAACATAAATTGAAGTACCCGAAAAAATTTTTAGAAAATCACCTTAATGATTTCCCAAAACTCCAAACTGAATTTTGTTGATTCTACCCCCCCCCCCCCCCCCC
>FIZR01014375.1:0-17548 GCA_900060175.1 Ferrisia virgata | reverse complement strand
TATAAATAGTATGGTGCTAAGTACTGATCCTTGTGGTACTCCATTTTCAATTTCATACAAATCTGAGAATATATTATTGATTCTGACCTTGAACTTTCGTTGGGATAGGAAATTAACGATGAAGAATGCCAAATGGCCTCTTACTCCAATTGAGTGAAGTTTTTCAAGTATTTTGTAGCGCCAAGCTTTGTCATAAGCTTTTTCAAGATCAAAAAAAACTGCAAGGACACTTTCTTTATTTTGGAAATCTGTGTTGAATTATTACACATATTTAAACTCAAAATAATCGTTGGTAGCAAGTTTTTACCATTATCCCTTTTTTAAGGATTTTTTTTAAATGTCACATTTTGCGTTTTTTCAAAATTTTTTGAAGAGCTATGACGGAAATGTTTTTGAGGAACCTCTCCCCCCGCCCCCCGAAATGAATGTAAGACATTAATTGTAGATGGTTAAGTGCATTATTTTATTATGTTTTTAAGAAACCCCCTCCCCTCGAAATGAATGTGGTGCATTAATTGTAGATGGTTAAATGCATTATTTCAATTTTACCTCCCATCGACGTTTGATGTTATATATATATATATATATATATATATAAAATCAGAAGAGAATATCAATGATCCGGAGTCAGATAGTTGTGAAAACTACGATGAGAATAAATCTATTTTATAAGATTAAAGTAATTTTTAAATATTACACGCATATTGTACTTTTATTCGAACAATAATTACTCTAACATGAGCTAATATAGTAATTAGTTCATGCTATTTGTTTAGATATGCTGAAAAAGAATTGAGCCCGCCTGTCTACGAACGTTGGCCACTGGCTCTCGCGACGCGACAGAAATATTACGCGGAACACCACGTTAGCGCATAACGCGTCCTTTTCCAACTAATTTTGTAGTGTCCCGATCGATTTTCGAAAAAAATATGTAATAATCTTTTTTACTATAAATTTAACCAGCTATATTTTTTGATTGGACTTTTTTTCTCTATCACGTTTAGGAACAAAGTTAGGCAAATTTATTGGTAAAAAAACTGTTTTTGGGACTGAAATAGGAATATTGGGGATGAAGCACCAGTCCGATTTTGGCCAATTTTGGATATGTTATTTAGGGGTTAGTATACTATATAATCTTGTGAAAAAAAAATTTTGGCCATAAATTCTTCCGTTATTTAATGCTAATTTGACTGGACCATATAAGTGCTGGACGGATTGCGATTGTGGAAAATGTAATTTCACAAACGTTTATGAATTGATTTGAGGAAAATTTCACCGGTAACCTTGATGGTGAATCTGTGTTGTAATATAAGCAAATGCTCAAATATACTATAAATATAATTACTATAAGAAAGGAATTTTCTCATACGTAGCGTATATTCTACTCGCAAAAGTACCTACCTACCTACCTACCTACCTACCTACCTACCTACTGTTGGCTACCATCGCCGTAATATACGTTTTCATGTGAACTTTTTTATTACGCAAGTGGCGCGATAATAGAAAAGTTTCGTGTATGAGAGAGAGTTCGGTTTATGGTATGTAGAAGGATTACCATGAATTGTGCAGATATTGGAAAATACGCTAAAGTTTTCCAACAGCTTGGCCAAAGAATGGTTTTTTGCGCGACGTTTTATTGCATCGTCAGATTTCATTGTCTAGATGTACGACTAGGTATTCGCCGTAGCTAAACTTGGTCCAATCATATGGAGATCGAGCGTACCCTATACAATACATATACTATACTTATAAAGAATAAAGAGTAATGAACTTTAATGAATTTTTTTTTTTTTTTTCAAAACGTTTGGTATTCGTTGCAGGTTGAATCGAAGCAATAAGGCTAGGATGGTTAAGTAATGATTAACAAGTTCACGATGTTTGGGTGAAAAGCCGATTGAAAGATAAGCTTTTGCAGCAATTAGACGTATTGTACTTGGTAAGTTTGAAAGATTATTTCAATTTTAATCTTAATCAGACCCGCATTAAGGGTGGCTGGAAGGACTGTAGCCCCGGTTCAGTATTTTAAATCAATTTTTTTAATAGTCCAAGGTTCAGTCTGTCGAAAAAAGTGTTATGCATGATGAAAATTCGAAAAAATTTTACTTTCATTTCGCTCGACACTTATAGTTATCCCTAGTTTTTTTTCCTATCTCGAGTTTTATTTCATAAGTAAGCAATAAAATTATGCAATTTTTATCCTTAAAATTACTCCAAAGTTCGATCAACCAGACAATGCAATTGTGCGTAGTTGAAGCTATGGTAGCCTAAACTTTCCAGAAGATGTCGTTTATTCGTGTGACCACAATCTTACCACTGGAATCATCGCTGTTTAAGAAGGCGAAGGGGCAGTATTTTAGTTGAGAATTTTGCAATTATAGCTGACATTTTTTACAATCCATCTCCTTCTTTTCTGAAAAAGTCCCTTGTTGCGTTCTTAAGTATCATTTGTCTCGCAATTTATTTTGAAAAATATTCGAATAAATTCATTTTTATTCCAACGTTTCGAATTTCGTGTGCCTACAAAATAAATGTAAAATTATGTGGAGTGAGGGGGTGGTAGGATCTTTTTTTAATCCGGCAGAAATTTTAATATAGACTAGTTAGTTTGTGATACTTCCTGAGTCAAAA
This sequence comes from Ferrisia virgata, assembly GCA_900060175.1. Lineage (NCBI taxonomy): Eukaryota > Metazoa > Arthropoda > Insecta > Hemiptera > Pseudococcidae > Ferrisia > Ferrisia virgata. The sequence continues at coordinate 14,920 of FIZR01014375.1, read as the reverse complement.
ATGTTATTTGCTATGATTTTGTAGAACAAAATTCAAGTGTCTTAAAACTTGAATTAAAGAACTAGGTAGTACTTAGTTATAGTACAGTCAAATTAGCTCCAAAACCAGCCTCACCTGGACAAAAACCCCAGACTGCTGAATTTAGGAATATGTGTTGGTTATTGTGTAAGTTACAAAGGAAAAAAGCTTTGACCCCTTATAATGCAGTTACAACCAGGAGGACGTCGGAACCACCAAAAAAATTGGTTTTCCTCCGAATCTCGACAGGGAAGCCTTTAATCAAAGAAATAAAAGATGGTAAAAATATTCTACGCTGAATTCTCTATTTGCTAGATACTTGATTTTTTTAAAAGTATCGCTTTGCAATGCTATAGCTATATGTAAATTGAAAACAAGCATCGTTTTTTTTCCTAATCAGTGATGACGGTAAGAGTGTAGGGAAGGGGGTGCAATAGGGCTAAAATATGAAGACCCCCAAAAAGCACTTCTAGAGCCCCTATTAAATGTACTTACCAAATTTCAATTTCCTAGCTCAATTTAGAGGGAAATCGTGCGAGAAACAGTCTCAAAAAATAAGAAAAACTGACCAAAAACTACATTTTTGAGGCTGTAAGAGAGTGAAATGTGGCTGAAAAGTCCAGATCCCCAAAAAGTTCATTGAACCTCTTTTTCAAGGTCAAAAAGGGGAAAGCCTCACACATCTTCGTCTCCTAATTGACCTAGGAAGCTGATTCTTGGATATGTTATGCAACTTTAGATTGTTTATTGATTGGCTAAAAAAAAACAATTTTTACTATTTTAACCCTTCAGTACCCCCTTATCCAAATTTGAGTACAAATTTTGATCCGTATCAAGCTGAACAGATGATTTTTAGTTTTGGGCATAGGCGGATTTAAGGGTGGTGCAAGAGAGGGGGGGGTGAGCTAAGCTTCTCCAGATGTTGAATTAGTTCATCCCGAAAGTGTTTCTACGTATGATAAATATCTAACAAATGACTGAAAATTTTTTGAAACCCATTGAATTTTTGAAAAATATTCAAAACATTATGAAAATAGATGAAAATATTGAAATTTAGTAACATTTTGAAACGATTCTGCTAAAAATCTAGATCTTTTTTATCATAAAACTCACAAAATTGAAGCTAAAACTTCCAGAAATGTACCTCTTATCCATTCAAAATTTGAATTTTTTCAAAATTTCTCTCTCGTTTCGCTTGGACATTCATACATTTCCATTTTACACCAAAAATTAAGATTCAACCATCTCCTCCCCCCTTAACAAAAACATCTTTAACTAGCTCAAATGTAAATATTCATTCTTTTTCTTTTTATTCACAGTACTGGAGGTTCGATCCCCCCCGCACAACCAAATCATTGAATTCCGTCCATGGCTGGAAGAGTGGGGGGGGGGGGGGGAATAAAAAATGGCTGGAAGAGGGGGGGGGGGGGGATGAATAAATATAAATTTCTAACGTGGCCAAAAGTAGTCGTAATGGTATTTTAGGACCCCAAAACTGATTTGGTTGATATTTCCCATCGTATCAGTAATGGTGAGAACTTGCTGCCAGTTATCATTTTGGGTTCTGATATCAATGCATAATAATTTCAATTTTGAAAAAATTTTTAACTTTGGGTAAGTTGATAAAAGCTCAGTATGAAGTCAAGCTAACTTTTTCTGTTTTTTTAATTGCAATTCATATGGCCAAAATTTCACCTCCGGCGTGTTACACGCGGATCCGTACGACTATCTTTCGCAGTGTTATTTGCCAAATTTTTGATATTCCGTCATCCATAACTCCTCCCCCCCCCCATTGAGCTTAGGGGCTGAAATTTTGGTCGTGGGGTTAATTTTGAATGCTCTTGACACCTGTAAAAAAAGCTTCCTTTAGAAAAACTTGAAGAATGAAAAACCCAAAAGTAAAAAAATGGGGAAAATATATGATGCCTTAGACAGGGGGTTATGCCCTCCATGTCCCTTTTACAAGAAATGGATACTGAATTTTTTGTGAAGTTCGAAAAGACCTACCGTATATATTAATCAATCATTTGAAACGGCAATTTTCCAAAATCATAATTTTGTTCATTTAGTCAAAGGGTGTAAAAAACTATAAACTAATGTGTGGTTTATGTTGTTGTATTACCTTGCAATATATTTGTACCTACTTGAGGAACACTCGGTATATGAGCCATTAAATAACACGTTTAAAAAAGTGGATAACTGAACATTATTTTATTACGTTTGATAATAATTATTTGCGTTATTATTTATCTACCTTTCTCAATAAGTTTTTCTCCTTTTTACTCGTTAATTTACTACGCTTAGAGAAGACCGTATCTTAAGGGCTTATGAAAAAAAAAAAAAAACTCATTAGTATACATTAGACCATTAAATTGAAACTAAATTTGATAATTTTATATTTTAATATTTTTTTTTAAATAAAAAAAAAATGATTATAACTCAACACAGAAGCCTTTTTAAATGCGCTGTTGAATAAAAAATAGCATGAAAGCGAATTCGAATGTACCGAAGAACAATGCAGTTAAACTTTCATGTAGTGCGTTGTGCGTCCGCGGAAACCAGCGGCGCGGCGGCACGAACGAATAATTCGTATAAATGAATTAATTTATAAAGGATTTTTTTTTTGACAAGGAGAGCACAACGCAGCCCGTAGAAGTTGGGAAAGATCCATTAGCCGAATGAAATTGCTTACGGAACTATGTGAAAGGAATAAAAATCTGCGGAGAATTGTCGCAGTTCTTTTTAATACTTTGATTTGTTTTGGTATTGAAAACTTTTCACTTAGGCCAACACCGTGGCACAATCTGTTTGGCGAGTAGGTATTAAACGCAACCGCATAATTAAATTAAAAAAGTTGCTTTCGCCTTGTTTAAAAGCGCAAAGTAACAATTAAAAGCGAAACTGGAATTCAACTACCGACGCAGTACGTATTTTTTTTCTCACTTTTCAATCGAAGCAAAGAAACCTTGAGATGACATTTTGATTCTGTCACGAGGATGCTAATGCTGGTTACAGAATTTTGTATCATTACAAAAATACTTTTAAAAAGTAAAACCCGTCCGTAAAAAAAAAAATAAATAATTCCACTTTGAAATTAAGGTGATATCAATTAAGAAATCGCTAAGCAGTGCAATGTGATGTGTAATGAACAAACATTTTCACTCTGGAATATTTTCAAAGTTTGCTACTTTTCAGTCAACAATTTTTGGATTATAGTGTAAAAGAGAAAAATTTCTCCAAATATACTATGAATAATTATTTTATAAAAGAAATATTCATCAGCTGCTAGAAATCAATTCGTAAACCAGGCTCAAATTGGCGGAACAAAGAAGATTTTTTTAGTATTTTACTAGTAAAATTGACGTTTTTCTTAACAATTTTTACATTAATTTTTTTTAAAACCGCTGTTTTTCATCAATTTTTCAACAATTTAACATGTTTTTTGAGCTGCAAAACAACAATCATAACAATTTTTCGAACATTCTAAAGGTAAAATTGATGTTTTTTAAAAAGATTTTCTTCATATTCTACCCTCATTTTGAGCTGCAAAATGAGATTTTCAACCATTCTTTCTTCCTATTATGTGTAAATTGAAAAAAAATCTTGAATTTGTTTTACTTGATGTAATTTATGGTAAAAACAGTAAATTTCTTGGTAATTTACCGGCGACTACTTGATAATTTACAGATAATTACTGGGTAATTTACCGATAATTACTGGATAGTTTACTTGTAATCATTTATTATTTTTTAGTGATCACTTGGTAATTTATAGGTGATAGTTGGTAATTTACTGGTAATTACCTGGGTATTTACCAAGTATTAGTCGGTAATTTACTGGTAATTACTCGGTAATTTACCAAGTATTAGTCGGTTATTTACTGGTAATCGCTTTGCAATTTACTTATGATCAGTTGATAATTTACTAGTAATTACTTGATAATTTACTTGTAATCACTTCAAAGAATTTTGTAAATCACTTGAATATTCACGAAAATGGACCTTTTTATAGTAAAAACGTCACCTTTTCAAGCATTTTTGAGCTCGCTTCACTCGGACATATATCCTTTTCAACAAAAGGATATTGAACCAGTAGTCAGTAATGTAATTTATAAAATAAATTTTATGTTTCATCAATATAAAAAATTAGAACACCAGTTCCTAATGACTAATATGAATAGTCAACTTCTGGAGGACGATGATTCCATACCATTTCTATCGACACATCTAGAGCTTTCAAAACTGAGCAGATCACTATGAAATTCTGTACACTTATACAAAATGTATCCTAGATTTCTCTTTTTATGATTGGTGCTCTTAAAACAAAACAATTTTTCATTTATACACAAAATTAGAACAGCAGCTACTGATCACCAGTGTGAAATTTGAGAATTTTTAAAGAATTGTTTTGTTTCAAAGCTGCTGATCATTAAAAGCGAAATCTTGGATACATTTTATACTATTTGCACTGAATTTCACGATAATCGGTACAATTTAGAAAGCTGTACGTATGTTAACGGACTCATAACTGTATATACTTAACTGTTTGGAAAAAATTATCCCCAAAGTACTAAATCGAAGTATCGCAATCTCATTTTATTTTCATCCTAGAAGGGTCACTAATACCTCATTTTAAAGCTCATGAAGATACGAAAATAATGTATAAAATTCAGATGTTTTTATTAATTATTAGTTGCGTAATTCGCGTTTGAATTATGCAGCTAGTTGATCAGAGAATATAAGCAGTAGTACGGTCGAACTGATGTGTTCGTATGTATTCGTAAAAGTTGACGGGAGCAGTCCGACCGGACTGCTTGATGATTTTTAATCTTAAAAATTCATACATTGAAAAGTTTGCATATTCATCACTATGCAAGGATTTACAAATTTTTTTTCTGAGTCGTCGAACCAATTGAATGGATGGAATTTTAGTATTAGACCAGCCCTACAATCTATTCTAGATAACGTAACACGTTTAAGATTTGATGTCTAGATAAAAAAGGTGTTCAGAGGGTCCCAGGGTCAAATGTACTTGGTGGTGAATGTTAATCATGGCGATTTGTGCATTTAATTTATAAAATATAAACTACCCATATTCGAGGATTAGTAAAAGCAATCGACTCTAATTCAGCAACATTGACTGAGCGTTGTTGATTTATTAATTTGTATTCCTGCTTAGCGAAATGTAATAGGTACTTATTTACCTATGTAGTAGGTACTTTATCCATCTACCAAGTATGTATATTCGTTGACCGGTCTGTGCAAAATGGGTATACCTAGCTTTTTCAATTATTCAAATCAAACATCCGAGATGCTGCTATAACATAAACAGACGAATTATAACTTCTAGTCGGGTAATTGAAAAATCTTTCGTGGTTTATCTTGCTATGTACCGCACCATTCCGTATTCTAGCTAAATGTTTTATTCAAGTGTGAAAGTAGACTATAATAATGGTGGCTGAGGAAAATACTCGTATATCTATCCTTTTTCTCAAATTCAACCACATTCCATGGTTTGGTTTTCAACTTACAAATACACATATACCGACTAGAGAGCATACATAAGTACTTGAAAGCTCCTCGCCTCATTGTGGGTGTGTTTTTGATAGGCATAATAGATTTTGTTCGAATGTTAAAGTACCATCGAATGATTTCTAGCTAGGAAAATAAGAAGAATGCTTTTTTTTTTCAATTTATTTAACGTTCGAGTTATCGAAGAGCAATGTGGTATGTTAAGAATTTGAATAGTATTTTCATTTATACGATTGTTGTTTTTCTTAGTGCATGTTCAAGTTCGTTGTACTCGTTTGTTTACGAGAATTTCGATATTTCGACCATATCGTCGTAATCGTCGTACTCGTGTACCAAAGGGTATGTATTTTTCGTATTCGCAATTGTAGCTTTTACCATTACACATGTTATCATATACCAATCACATATCAGCAAGTATCATTGGGAAAGGTTGAAACTGAATTAAGGAGATACTGCCATCCGGTGACTGGTGGTTTTGTTTTTTTTTTGCCTTTGAAAGTTTATATTTTTCAGACTGATTGTCTATTTCATATTGTTAATGAAAACCAGCCCATCACGATCGACGTCTATTGAGTTGCGGAGAATGATGGGGGGGGGGGATGTATCAACAAAATCTGTATTCGGGTCCTAGAACTAGATTATTAAGATCAAGATATCTAACCCTCCTCCCCCAGACCGAAATCATGTATTAAACTCGATACCGACCAAACCAACTGAAATTTGGTTAATAGGTTAAGATTAGCAACAAATTAGATACTTGTGAGTTGTGATGTTCTTGGCTCAGAGTTCAGTTATACTTAAAGTTGAGAGATGGCTTAAAACAACAGTTGAAAAGGAAGTGAAGAGAGGTGTAACTGTTGATTTTGTAAATTTCGAATTCGGTTATTTATTTTGCGTTAAAATGCCTGAGTTTTTGAGTGTTTGATAATTGAAGACTAATATTGTTTTAAAAAACAGAAACAGAGTAACTGCCATTACGAAAGTTGAATGAATAATAAAGCCGATCTAGTCTCCTATCTTCATTTATGATTTTCGATCAATTTTCTTCAATTTTTACCCATTTTAGTCGAATTTCACTCATTTTCCAACATTTTTTTATGATTTTCGATCAATTTTTTGTTCTGTTTACCCATTTAATATTAACTTTTTACACAATTTTCGACAATTTTTTCAGATTTCAAGTAATTTGTATTCACTTTTTAACCTTTTTTTTTTTTTGATAAATTATTTGCATTTCTTATTTATTTTTATCAAATTTTTATCCAATTTTTGCCCTTTTCAACACTTTTACGTGATTTTCGATCAATTTTTTGCACTCTTTACTAATTTTTCAAAGGTTTTTATCCATTTTTCAACATTTTTTCTCAATTTTTGATCAATTTTTTGCATTTTTTATCATTTTTATAAAATTTGTTAAAAAATTTTTGATGATAATTTTACAATTATTTTCATAATTTAAATCAATTTTCAACATTTTTTCATGATTATTGATAAAATTTTTGACTTAATACCCATTTCCGTTGAATTTTTTATTAAAATGGGTATGAAAACAAAAAAATAATAATCAAAAATCATGAAAAAAATTTTGAAAAATGACTGAAAATTGACTAAAAAGGATAAAAATTCTAGAAAATTGATCAAAAATCACAAAAAAATGTAAAATGGATGGAAATTGGCCTATATAATGAAAAAAAAAATTGGCGTAAAAATTTGATAAAATGGACAACACGTGCAAAAAATTTATAATTAATAAAAAAAAAGTTGAAAAGTGGGTGAAAATTATCTGAAATCTGAACAAAATCATTGAAAACTGTTTCAAAATTTGATATTAAAAATGTAAAAAGTTCAAAAAATTGATCAAAAATCATGAGAAAATGTTGAAAATTGGGTGAAAATTGACGTAAAATATTTAAAAAATTGTTGAAAGTCGTCGAAAATTTTTTAAAAATTTGATTTTAATGTATAAAAAGTTCAAAAAATTGATCGAAAATAACGAAAAAATGTTGAAAAACAGATAAAAGTTTGTGGTTTTTGATAAATATTCTCCGCCTTTTTACCTATTAATGTCAATTTTTTACCCAAGTTTAGATGCTTTTAAAAGATTTTTTTTCATAATTTAGATTAATATTTGCTCATTTTCTCGTCGAATTTTTCTAAATTTTAAAGATTTTTAACGTTTTTTTTTTTTTTTATAATTCAGATCAATTTTCAACCATTTTTTTACATTTTTTTGTGATTTCCGATGAATTTTCTACACTTCTCGCCCATCTTTGTCAAATTTCTACTCAATTTTCAACAATGTTTTGAATCAATTGATTTTTACCTATTTTTCGTCAATTTTTTTCGTATTTCAAATCAACTTTCTCCTATTTTTTTCATATTTTGCCTTTAATTAGTGATCAATTTTTCGCCCATTTGTATCCATTATTATTAATAAATTTGATACAAAATTATTGATGAGTTCCATCGATTTTCTCATAATTTAGATCAATTTTCACCTGTTTATCAACTTTTTATTCGTGATTTTCGATTATTTTTTTGTCACTTTTTATCAATTTTAGTCAATTTTTTCATATTTTAGGTCATTTTTATCAGATTTTTACAAAACTGTTTGTGATTTTCAACAATTGGTTCTTTAATATTTTTTCGTAATTTTCAATGATTTTAACGATTTTAAAAAATTCTCAGAAACTAGGTGAATTGACTTAATATCAAATGTTCAATACTGAGATTTAGACACAATACCTGAGATAGTTTTTGAGATTTATTCTATAAATTAAAAAATTTCTGATTTTAGTATTACATATCCATGAACTGAAATTTCTCCCTGAAAGGGAAAAATGTCTTGAATCTTTTTTACTATAGTGGTCAATTAATTTAAAGCAATTTTAATTTGTTCATTGCAATTACCTACTCAAAGTTTTAACTGTTTAGCAAGATTTCCAAAAAAAAAATGTATGTTATTGTAAAGCCCTCGTTTTAGCTTCTTTGTACAGTTGACAAATTAAATTAATTCACATTGGAAAGAGGTGGAATTTAAAAAGTTGTTTAATCGATAGTCACACTTTTATTTATTTGAGCTTTTATTTCGTGTACCTGACTACATTTTTACATCGTACCTATTTTCTATTTATTTAAAATTGTACGATACGTTATTCAATGTTTTAAAAATGAATAACTGAATTTTCAGAAAAATACGAATAATTTTAAAAATGAGAAATTTATACTTAAGATGTAATATAGTTTTTTTTAACCTTTCAAAATTTATAGCCAATGATTCGGGAGAGTGAAAATTTTCCAATTTCATGAAAATGAATAATTGAAAACCCTGATGAAACTACTACATTCTATCGAAATCCATTCGAAGAGATTCTATTCGAATATGATTAATATCTAATTTATACTGCGTTTATCGAGGGTCAACTTTATCAACATTACAACTGTCAAAATTCATTCAAAATTCAAGCCTATATTATTTTCATTTCTACAGCTAATAACGATAAAATGAGTATAGTTTATGAGAAGCAGAAGCTGCTTGATTTTACCAACTTGTCAAAACTATAAATGAGAATTCTCTATAATTTATTTGCTCAGTTATTTTGAAGTTGATTTTTCAACTTTTCAAAATCGGCATTAGTAAAACTTTGAAACCCTTCTGAGTAGATAAATGCCCCTTTTTTTTGGTATGCATTTTTCTGAAGAATTGTAAAAGTTAGGGTATATTTTGAAAAATTTGAAAATCCATTTTTCCATCATATTTTGCGCTTATAAAATAGTATTTTTTGATCGAAAAATTTTTTCTCGTAGTGTAGTCTAAAATACATATTTATGTACCACTTGCTTAATTTTTACTTCATTTCGCTCCTTTTTCGCGATTTTTGTAATTTTAGTGAACACAAGCACACAAAGCTAAAAGATGAAAACGCTAGTTTGGTTTTGAATTTCAACTGAGTACAGTTAATTATTTTAAAAAATTTGTAAAAAAAGTAAAAACTTTATGCTCATTTATTGTATGAAATAAAGATTGTATAATTTTTTTCCAAATTTTTTAGTACTAAGGAGGGGAGAAGAGTAACATCTGTACAACATTACATAATCTAAATGAGTTTCCACTCCATCTGAATGGAAAAGGGCTAAATGACTTGAAAAGCAATGAAGAAAATTAGCAAAGTTTTAGAATCTAGTAGACAACACTTATTTGTATTGCTCACTTTCCTTATAAACTTTTTTATTCTTTTTTTCCTCCATGTTTCCGATTATAACCTTTTCAAATTAAATTTGAGTTATTTAGTAATTATGGGCATAAAACTTGAAACACATTTGCCGAAACGACCGAAAGGTTTTGCTGCGCCTAAATCGCAATTAATTACTTGATTAAACCTAAATCTGGTGTTCACTTTTACTTTGATGTTATGTAGACCTATACAGAAGAAAAAGACATAGCTCGAATATTTCAAGGTCCCCTTTGAAAAAAAAAAGAATAGCACCAAGCTAATAACCTGCTTGATAAAAATCGTACTTGTTTTCAAATCGCGTGTATTTTCAACAGTCGTCTTCCATTACCTTTATGCTCATCGCAAATGCTAAATTTATATTCTACACTATAAACGTTTACCACCTATCTATTCATCTGATCGTAAAAAAAACAGCGTCGCAATGCGTTACTTTTTCAGCCTGATTTTCTTGAAGTAAAAGAAAAATATGTGAATTTGCCCATTCATGGTATAAAAAAAGATGCATTTTGGGGTATTTTTTTTCAGTAGTGGTAGGGGTGTAGATAGTTATTGGAACGAATATCTGAAATCTCGAAAACGCACATTCAGGACAATTACCAAATCTACATATCAAATTTCAGCTTCTCAACTCAATTTGAAGGGAGAGATATGTGTGGGGCAAACTTGACATACAAAAAAGTTCGACCAAAAAATCACTTTTTCAGGGCTGTAAGGAAATGCAAGAGAGCGGAAAAGTCGAAGCTATTCAAAAGCACATTTGAGACATCTACTAAATCTACATACCAAATTTCTAATCCATAGCTTTAGCTCACTGGGGGGGGGGGGAGATATAGTGCAGTCATTTTAGCTCAAAAAATCCCCAAATCCGATCAAAATTCATAGAAAGCAGAAATTTCGTGTATAGATATTGTAGAGTGTGTGTTTCAATATTCCCGAACTTTTATAAAATCCATACTTATCTTGTCCCCTCTTGGTGGGAAGGAGTGGGATGGGGGGGGAGTGAAAAGTTTGGTTTTTCCGCAATAACTTCTCAAATAATGTACTTCTGAAATGAAAAAAAATCATTTTTACTCTTATGACTTCTTTCCTAAGAAGGTTTTTTCAGTGGGGGGGGGGGGGGGGGGATAGGGTTTTCAAACATACGAATAATTTTCAAAAATCGGCTTAATTCACTTTTGAGAATGATTGTTTTGCATAATACTTCCCACTACTGTGTAAAATAAGAAAAATGCCGGACCATACCCTTTTCTTTAGGAGGGGGAGGGGGCTGCTGAAGAAGTCGTGACTTTCTCCGAGTGTAGATCGGTTACTATGAGAAATTCGAGAAATCAATTCAAACAAACGTTGTAGGACATTTAAAGATGAATATTTTGTTTCAATTTTTCCCTGGGTGGTCGTGGAAGGGGAGGAGGGGGTGGAATATGGAAACAAAAAAAAATTTAATGTTCGAAAATTTCTAATTCATTGAATTAGTTACTCTGGTGTGACTCACACATGAATGCCAGCCTGTTAAAAACCAAATAAGCCGCATTCTGCGGTTTTTATGGGCGCTAAACATGATTTTTATAGCAATTCGAACCCCGAACCCGAATTGGGCTTTTCAGGGTATGGTTAAAAATTTTTAATCTCGTAAAATTTGAAAATTTGAACATGGCTGTCGCTATTCCGGGCTTTGAATGTGCTGCTCCGGCTATTCCAAAGTATTTAGCTGTTGGACCCCAACAGATCAGCAGTAGGGGGGAGGGGGTTCAAATGTTGAAATATCGTAAAACCTACACGTGGGTATCGCTACGTCCATGTACTGAAAGTATGTAGATCTTGGACCGAAATTCGCCTTCGATGATGAGGAAGGGAAGGTTCAAAATTTGACATTCCATATTAAGCATAATATCTTTACATGGGTACCGATGAAAGGATCTTCTAATATGCTGATTCAGGATAAAAAAGGTATTCAGTTCTGAGATTAGGATGTGCTTCCAAGGTTGGGGGGGGGGGTTGACCTTTTATAATTGTTTCGGCAGAGTAGGAAAAATCAAGGTAATCGATTTGGCTACGGTGTCTAAAGGTTGTGAAAGCCATGAAAAAGCACAGAAGGTCGTAAATTTTGTGCAAATATTGTAAAAAACGAAGAAAATGTTTTAAAAGGTCTACGCCTCCCCCCTCCTCGAAATCACATCCTAGTCTGAGGAAAATGAGTTATTTTCGCATACCCCAGGCCCGCCCTCCTGACCTTCTGGAAAAAATTCATAGGAGTACAAAATTGAAAATGTTTGTTTTTTGATCCTCTAAAATCTTGATTGCAACATTTTTTTCATAAATGCATTATTTGGTGAAGGTATTGCTGAAAACCCAAAATTTGCACCCCTCATCCCTTCTCCCAACAGGGGGCGAAATTTGCATGGACTTTAGGAAAATTCAGGCGATACTGAAATACATACATGCTCCACAGTACCTACACACAAAAATTGCGCTTTTCGTGAATTTTGATCGGGTTCAAACCCAAAATGGCAGCATTAAGATGTGCGGCATAGTCTTTTAAGGTCAAAATAGGCAAAACCTTTCATATGTGCCCTCCTAATTGACTTGAGAGGCTGATTTTTGGATATGTTGCACAACTTTTCATTTTTTATCGATTGGTTTTGAATACGAACAATTTTTTCCATTTTAGCTTTTCAGAACCTCCTACTTCAAATTTGGGTATAAGTGAATTTTGACCCCAGGTCATCCCCATTCGAAAATATTAAATCTGCTGCTAATCTAAGCCTGTTGTTCAAATTTGATCGATTTCGGTCAGTATTGGAGCCGAGCAAATTATTTTTAGTTTTTGGGGGAAGGGGTAGGGGATAATATACAAAAAAAAAATATAATAATAAGAAATAAAAATATCTGACATGGACAAAAATGGTCTCAATGGGTTTTCTAGGACTCCGAAATGGATTTCGCCGGTCGACAACCACCCCCTCCCCCCTCCAACCACCATAGGTGCGCAGAAAATCAGGCTAAAAATTACAAGAGAAGTAAAAAAAAAGCAGGAAAAATAAATAATCGTCGTACATTAACCATCAGCAGACGTTTAGTCAAAAGGTAAATGAGCTGTACGATGGATATGACGCACATAGACACAATAACACAAGCTATGCATTCCTGGTCCGGGTGTTTATTTCGGTGTCTATTTTTACTCTGGTCGGCAATCCCATCATTAATTAATTTCACGCAATAGTCTACGTTTTGGAAACACCATTAGACTGAAATAGGTAGAATATAGACATAGGCCTATATTCCAGAGAGGATGGAAATGGTAAATTACTTTGTAGAATTTTGAAATTTCTAAGCTCCCGCGGTACATTTAGCCGACAAAGTGAAGTGATCAGTGATGACGGTGACGACACGGTCGCGGTATATTTGAAAGTGTGGAATAATTTGACACGTGTGTGAAGCGTACAAGTGTAAACAAAAACAAAAAAATGCTGGTTTTATTTAATCGTATATTAAAGTTGACGGAGCACATACGTACAACGAGTTTAATGCTTGTTTTTTTTTTTTTTTCGCTGTGTAATACGTATACGTATGTAAATATTCGCGTAGTAGTATACAAATAGATAGGTACTTTGGATCATGAGTATTTAATGGGAATACTGGCATACGTTACCAGGTACACCCTATCACAAGTGTGCCTATGCTATAAATCTTTTTTCGATATTTATCTAAATAAAAACCAGAGATTTGCATTTTTTTTTGTTTTTTTTTACACCACGACAAGAGAATAAACCAAGCCACCAGGATTTACTTGTTGATGAACTCTCGAAAAATTTTTCCACTTTTTTATTTGATTTTTTTGTTTTTTCAAGCCCGTCGGAAATTCATACACAAGCAATCTAGAAGATAGCTGTAAGAGATACAATACCGACTGAAGGGATAATATAAGGGAAATATTTAATGTACTTAAATACACATATACATAGCTATACACACGTTATATTACGATGTGCTAATATTTGTACGGAACCGTTTTCTGATTAGTATTTCGGGCGTTAAATTTCATTTCCGGTAGCCCTTTTGTTTAATTTAATATTCGTAATGAAGACGTAGAGTGTTTTGTGAATTTTACCTCGCTAAAGATAGGACATTTAGTCGGACTAATTAGCACCGTTATGCAAAAACCAGCGGTAACGAAAAAGGATGATACGGTGTCGAAAGTTTCGCCCTTCGCCTGCTTACCTGGGTTAGGTGCTTTGATGGTGTAAAAGAAGCTATATTCGCGAGATGGAACGGTTAAAACGTCGTGTCGCCTCGCGTTGCCCTTCGTTTCGTTTTGTTTCGTTGTAGGTAGAGTAGATAGGTAGCTAGGTACTACCTAGCTACCTGCCTAAGTACTACGTACATATTGTAAACGTACCTACTACCTAGATTTTCAAAGCTAGGTAAATAATTCTTTGATCAAATTAACAAAGTTCGTCGGAATAAATTTGATCGCATTAAATAATTTAAGCTGTGTTGATAATCGAAATTTTCGGTCCTCGACGGTGATTTGAAATTTATGTTGTACTTTTTACGTAGGTAAATGATAGTTTGGTATACGAAAATTACTTTTTAAAATCCCCCCGAGCGATGTTTAGTCAAAGAGGTATTCGTGTCGAAAGTTAAAAGGGTTGTTTTTTACGTCGACTAACATCTTACCGAGAGTTTTTTAGTAAAGCTGAGTAGTAAACATTCTTTGAGAAAACGCGTCCCGTACCTTTTATATAATCGTAGCTTATTAGATAAGCAGCGTTTTATAAATATAACTATTATATCTATTACGGAGAAAAACTGCTGGAATTTTCCTTAATCCGTTCTCCACCTTTAGTACGTATACCCAATGATTGTAAAATAAGTATTAAGATGATTCGAAATAAGGAATTTTACTTTCAATTGATTATTTCGATGCGCTTATTTCTTTTCTTTTTTTTATTTTTTTTTATTTTTAACGCCATGTTCTGCAACGGAAGCCAGAGGAGGATTGAAGGAATAGTTGTTTAAAGAAAGGATTTCAGTACAGTTTTTGTAACAAAGGATAGTAGATTTTGCAATTTTTTGACGATCATCAGCCAGGACTTCTACAGGATCGTTTGATGTGAGAAATAGGTTTCTTTCTCG